>VDFB02025475.1:0-22981 GCA_007258455.2 Sequoia sempervirens | reverse complement strand
ATTTTGTACAAAGTGTGTCGTGTTGTCAACCATACTAATGAGTAAAAATGGATAGAATGTTTATGAAAATTTTATAAAAATGAAATGAACCAAAACCAATCTCCCTATAGTTGCTTCATTAATCTATTCAAAATAAACGAAAAGTAGATCTTAAACTATCAGGGTTTTAGAGCTAATAGATGTTTCTAGCATTTTAAACGAAAAAACTAGTCGCTAGTCAAAATTTGTTTGTAGACGTGAGGCGAAGGATGTTTCACTTGCCTGAAAGTTGTCTCAAAAATCCAATGGTCAAAAGAAGATTGTATCGTATATTGACTAAAACAAAGGAAAATAGAGGTTTGATGGATATGAAATGGGGGTATGCACCTATCTTCCTTATTTCATTAGGAAAAAGAGATCCCCTAGGATAAGATTGACTTTCAACCCTTAGGTGAGTCAACCTTAATTGAGATCTTTTTGTTTTCCTTATGATTGAGGATGGGGTAAATATGACTGAAATGTACTTTTGGGAGATAAATGAAAAATACTAAATGAATGTAATTATGCAATGTAATACTTGAATCATCAATTTAAAGCATAACATCTAAACAAAAATAATCAACTTCCAATAGTTTTGGGAAGCGAAAGACTTTGTGCACTTGTCACTAAAAGCTTTTGTTGAGTGTCCTCCTAGGAAAAATTCACCCTAGGGAAAATTGGTCCTGCTACAAGGATTCAAAATATGTTTTGATAGTCCTTTGCTCCTAGATCCACACTCCTGATTCCTTCATATCTCACAGTTGAAAAGTCAGAAATAAATTATGCAAGTGAGTTTTTGTGGCTTGACAACTTTGTGACAACTTTGACAACTTTGAAAAATTGCACTTTTGATGTGAATGGATGCCAAATGACTTGCACTTTACTTTCTTTTATAACCCTCCCAAAATAACCTTAACAAGGCCGACCTCCTTTATTTTTAATTTTTATTTATTTTTATTTTTTATTTTATTTATTTATTATTTTATTTTTATTTATTTTTTATTATTATTATTATTTTATTATTATTATTATTATTATTATTATTTTATTATTATTATTATTATTATTATTATTATTATTATTTTATTTTTATTTTATTTCCCTCCAATCTTGGCCGACCCCAATAGAGTATTCTTATTTTGTTTTATTTATTATTATTTAAAGATTATATTATTTATGTTTTAATATTATATAATATATATTAGTGTTTAAAAACACTATTAAAATAGGGTGGATTTAGCGTAGGAAAAAGGGGACATTACAAAGCAGGGCCTTTTCGACATCTTCTAAGATACAAATTATCGATAACCAACCTATTCTTGCTAAGAATTCAGGTATTCAACTGCAAGAAGCTCCACTTGAATGGGGGATTTAGAGCACGAGGAAATAAATCCAAATTTTATTGATCATAACCTAGATCAGCATCCAAATGACACAAAAATAGGAAGCCGAAATCATGATGACCACAATGATTTGGATGAAAGGGTTTCTACAAAGAGACCTAAGTGGTGGGAAAAACTCATTGGTGATGTTCGAGATGAAGAAATGGTCGAAGGTTGATCATCCAAAGGCAAGAGCAAGCAAAACACGGTTAACTTTGCTCTTATGGCCAATATTCAAGAAGTATATGAACCACAGGTGTTTGTTGAAGCAAAAAATAAACTTGAAAGGGAAAAAGTCGTGGAAACCGAACATCAAAGTCTTATGAAAAATAAGCCTTGGGTTCTTTCAAATCTTCCACCAGGGAAGAAATCCATTGACTACAAATGGGTGTACAAACTCAAGTACAAAGCTAATGGTACACTTGACAAGCACAAAGCATAGTTAGTTGCTAAAGGGTTCTCACAGAGAGAAAGTATTGATTATGAGGAAGCCTTTGCTCCTACAACAAAGATGAGCACCATCAGGTTAGTTCTAGCCATAGCAGCACAATTTGGCTGAAAAGTCCATCAAATGGACATGAAGAGTGCATTCCTCAATGGTGACTTAGAGGAAGAACTGTCATGAACGTAACCAAATTTTTTTCTGCCAGGCGAGGGGAGCATCAAGCATGCGGGGTCCCACTTAAGGCCTTGGAACAAAGCGGCACCTAAGTAGAAGTGTTGAGAAAAGACCATGGCTTATCCAGATCTGTTCAAAGATCTGCTCAAGTCCCTGTGGATTCCCAAATTACATGCCAGTGCTAAGAGGAAGTGTTGGAAACTCCATCCTGGTCATTTATGTGGATGGATATCATTGAGAGGAGGCCATTTGATTGAAACAAATCAAATGTAATTTAGTGTGGCGCCTTTTGATGATGATTGCATCTTCTAGGGCTCTGCTACGCCTCAGGTAGAGATGGTTCGACAGATAGATATGTATATTTCAACGTAAACATGTCGTTAGTTAGATAAGTTCCAAAAATGACAGATTATGCAATTCTATTCATTAACCTTCCATGGAGAAGGGTCAAGCTTTTAGCCAAACCAATCAGTGACGAAGAGTCAATATTGGGACAATCCAGGCAAGCCTTATCTATCTTTACTAGACTTGATTGAGCTATGCTGCAATTAATCCTTCCTGAATTTTATATATCCCAAAAATTATTGGGGTTTAAATCTAAGGTGTGCATCATAAGACATGTGAGAAGTGTTCACCTTTGACTCGGCACTTATGAAAAGCAAAAGACCCTGAGGCTAAGTTGGTTCACAAATTTTAGATTGGGGAAGCTCTTTGTTGATGATAGGAAGTCCACTTCCAGATATGTTTTCAATCTTGGTACGGGTGTAGTCACATGGACCAATAAGAAGCAGCAAGCAGTAGCTCTTTCCTTGATAGAAGCAAAGTATCGGGGAACAATCAAAGCAACATGTGAGGCAATATGGCTTCGGAGGATGCTTTTAGACATGCAAATGTCTCAAACAAGGCCTTCACCCTTGTTTTGTAACAATCAAGGGGTGTTAAAGCTTGCCAAGAATCTAATCTTCCATGAGCATACCAAACATGTGAAGCTTCATTGTCATTTCATCAAGCAACTTGTAGAAGATGGATAAGTGATGTTGCAGTATTGTCCAATTGAGGACCAGACTATAGGCATTCTTACCAAGTCCTCAAGTCCTAACAAATTTGTACAATTTTGGGATAAGCTTGGTGTAGTTAGTAGAATGACCATTAAGGGAGGGTATTAAAATAATGTTTTATATTGTAATGGACCTTTTTCCGTTATGAGTTGTCAATCTTAGCCTATGAGTTGTCATCATATTCCTTTATGAGCAATATATTTGTCATCCTTATCATTTGTAGATAAGATATTTGTAATCTTGTGTTAGGATGCTTTTGCTCCTTATTTCTTAATAGACTTTTATACAGTCTTGGTTAACTTTTTGTGTGATGTTTTTGTAATAGATGATACATTAGTAGGAGTAGTGGGAGTGGTTTTGAAACTGTTAATTCCCTATAGGCGCAGTTATGAAACCACTAGTCTATTGGAAGGGGCAGTTTTGTCCCAACGACAAAAATGAGAAAGTGAAGCAAGCACTGCAACATTTCATCTTCGAGTTTCAATTCTAGAGTCTTCTGATGCACAAGGACCCTCCAATTCCTATTTAAGTACATGAGGAGGTTGAATTGAACGAATGGGAGGTATTCCATAGTGAATGTATCTTTAATTGGAGGATTGAGAATTACAATCTACCAAATTACAAAGCATGGTACACAAGACTGAGAGTGCAATACAAAGGGAATGAATTTCAAGCAAATTAGACAACTTATGTGGTTGAGGCATTCAAAGACAGAGAGCACTAGGAAGATAGCAAACGCATGGTGAGAGTTTTTCAAACTTATAATTGTTTCAATATTCAAGGAAGCTCAAAAGATGACCATTTTCCAATTCTAATTGGTTTTTCCCCATCTTGAGGTTTCCAAGAAAAAACTGTGTTTCCCTATGGTTGATTATTTATGTTCATTTTTCCATTTTGTACACACTCTAACTCTAAATTAGAAGGGATTCCACTATCATTTGTATGAAAATCGAAGTGCCAAAGAACAGATTAAAAATTAATTTGACTGCTAATTTACACAAGTATAATATTGTAAGTACAGAACAATATTTAAGCGCACTTGAACCTAAGTAGAACTAGGATAACATTAGACACATTTACACCAATACTTGCAACCATTATCTAGCAGATATCTCAAATCAAGACAATTGAACAAAAACATGCTAGTGGGGCAGCAAACAAACTGGATTTAACCATAGAGAAAAATTCATAACTAAGCACGCTTGAACCGAAATAGGACTGGGATAATATTAGACACAATTAAGTCTATATTTGCTGCCACAATCTATCACATGAAATCTTAAATCAAGAAAATTAAAAAATATTGCAAATGGGGTAGCAAACCAAATGGGTTTAACTGTTAGGAAATCTCCATAATTAACATAATTAATGGCAGTTGAAACCAAGTAGTACTGATATGAGACATACGTACAGGGATATTTGCTGCCATAATCTAGCACGTGAAATCTTCAATCAAGATAATTGAACAAAGCTCACAAACAGGTAGCAAACTAGGAAGCTTTAACTTCCAAAGAAACTCCATGATTGAATCTAAGCAGGAATGAGATATGGGACTTCCAGTAAGAACAACACTAGAGGGTGACCTCTTGTGAAAGTCGTAGCAACGACAATTGGTTCATTTCACTACTCGTGAGGAATAAGTAATGGAAAGCATAACGCTATGAGCCAGCTCATTCCACTGCTCATGAAACACAATAACGATCCACAGAATGGCTCCAGTCTTAAATGCAATGCACAGTTAATCCCAAGAATTATATCTAAAATCATGCAAAGATTATTTTAGAACCAAACACTAACAAAAACAGTCTTCTAACCAAGTAAACGCACTTCTGTGGATCCCATGTTATATGACTTTGAGACCATTCCTAAAGAACGGTTGATGTCACTATAATGTCATCTCAATAATGTGTTCAAACCCTAATATAAAACCTAAATAACACTGAAAATCAGTTGAAAACAAATTTGGAATACTGAGTTTAAACCCTGGAATACAGCCTAAATAACGCTGAAAATCAATTGAAAGCAGATTTGAAAAGGATATAGAACCCAGCAAAAATTCATTAGAAACCTCAACTATTTAACAATCTGTCAAATCGGTTTTCTTTTTTCTGAAAGTCTCAATGTTCTGAACGACCGACCTGGTAATAATCGCCGTGAAAATAGATGATTAAATATTGATACCCTTCATTTCCGCAGAAAGTTTCACATCGCTACGGAAGAATTTTAAAATCTGCCGCTCTTAGAATGGCAGGTATCCGTAAATATGTTTTCGTCTTTTCAACCGTAAATTTTAAATTTAATGTAGGAGGAGATGTGAGAATTTTCCGTTTACCGTGGTTACCTATTAGTTCCTACGGGCAGGCGGTATACTCACACGTTCGTTGCATCCAATTTTATAAGATATTCTTTTTTAATTACGCCGAAGGCGTTCCCTTATATGAATTGTCTTCAGCAAAATCTTTAAATCGACGGCTTTTCTGGCATCCGTATCAATAGAAGACGATTGAACGGATCTCAGCCGTTCATCTTTTTTATCATTTTTTCGACTGTTTTTCGCCCTTTTTTCCGTTGTCCCTGCTGTTTTGGTTTTCCTCCTAAAGATGGATGATACCTAAAGAGGAGTGGGCAGACATAAGGTGTGTTTTGGTTTTCCTCCTAAAGATGGATGATACCTAAAGAGGAGTGGGCAGACATAAGGTGTAGATATTGCACTCAAGAAGTGGTTGAGACAGAATGGCACTACATCAGGGGCTTACAAGGACATCCGGATTAATTATATTGAGACATTAAAAGGGAACAACTTTGGTGATATGTTTGAAGAAGAGAAGATAATAGGGTTTGCAGATTTTCTGGTCAAGATACACAGCAGAAAATCCAAGATGCTGAAAGAAAAAGAAACATAAGTTTTTGCATTTTTTGGGATTCAGGCTTTTTCGCTGGCTATTTGTGGGTCCCATAGGTTGCTTGGCCTCGTGGACGTGATTAAAAACATTCATTCATTCATTCATTCATCCTCCAAACTCTACTCAGTTCACTTCTACAATCTCGCAAGCTACAGATTGAAATAAGGTTTCGTCGAGTGGGGCTTCTTAAAAAATTTCAATGGGTGCTGCTAGAGTTTTTACGAATATTTTAAAACTGGTGGTTCCATGAATTCAGTTTTGCAATTTAGCTTAAAAGCTTGAGCTCCAAAATTTAAGGAACAAATTGGTGTATTTTAATAAAAATTAATAAATAAATAAAAATTCTCTCATTATTTTGGTTTTTTTAGGAATTTAAAATTTTAAGTGATAGACAACTCGTAGAAAAACTTACTAAAAAATTCCTAAGTTGTAAGCAATTTCTAGCCCACCCCAATTTCACGCGCTAAAGATTCATTCCTATACTATAGGGGCTCCTATTTTTTTGGAAAATATTCCAACTAATCTCGTAGCACAATTTTTTTTTTCCATGGAACCTCTGCTCCATAAAAATAGAAGCCCAAATGAATTATTAGCATAATTAATATATTTTATATAGTACAAAATAAATTATAAATAATATAATTATACTAAATTATTATAATATATTATATTTTTTAATAAAACTATAAAGTAATAATAATTACCAATATTTTTATTCATAAAAGTCAATTAGAAAAAAAAATGGGTTTTTTTTTCATACAAATTATAATATGTAATGAATTTATTTTATAATTATATTTTATATTTCAATTAATTATTTAATATATATTTTTAATAATATTTTATTATTACAAAATTAATTTTTTATTGATATATCAAATATTAAATATCTATTTATATGTTATTTATTTATGTATTTATTTTATATTTTGTAAATTATTAAATATAATAGAATATGTAATGAATTTATTTCATTATTATATTCTATATAATGTAAATTACGACATATTTTTTAAAATAATATTAAGTTTATTATAAAATTATTTTTTTATTAAAAAATTATATATTACATATTTACATATATGTTATTTAATTATGTATTTATTTTACATATAAAATTATATTCTAATTATCTTAAATATAACGTAACATGGAATAAATATAATATAATATGGAATGATTATATATCTAATATATTTTTTATCTAGAAATTGAAAGAGAGGCAGAAATGAAGAGAAAGTAGAAAGGAGAGAATAAGAGGGAGGGACACACTCCTTGTTTATCCCTCCCTATCTCTATTTTTATCCCTTTATCTCTTCACCCTCTCTCTCCCTCTCTATTACTTGTCTCTATCACCTCATTAATCTCTCTTGCCCCCTATCTCTATCTTTCTATCTCTCCCTCTCCATCTCAACCTATATCTCGTTATCTTTATCTCTCACTCTCTTATTTACTCCATCTCTCTTACTCTCTATATATCCCTCTCTCTCTCCCTACCACTCCCTCTTTTTATCTCTCTACTTCTTTCTCTCTCTCTATCTCTATCTCCATATTTATTCTTCTATCTCTCCATCTCTCTCTACCCCTATATCTCTCCCTCTCTATCTCCATCTCCATCTCTATCCCTATCTCCTTACTCCCTCTCTCTATTGTTTTCCCCCCTATATCTCTCTGTCTTTCTATCCCTATATCACCCTCTCTCCCTATTGCAAGTTCAGACCATGATCATGTTGGTAATGGAGCCTGATTACCTTAGTGATTATCCATATCTCTCCATATTTCTTCTTCTATCTCCCCATCTATCTCTATCTTATTGTCTCTACATCTTTGTCTACCCCTGTATCTCTCCCTCTCTCTACCTCTCTATATATATCACTTCCTATCTCTATATTTATCTTTCTATCTCTCCCTCCTTGTCCCTCTATATATATTTATCTCTTCCATCTCTATTTATCCCTCTCTCCTCCCTCTCCTAATCTCTATATCCCTCTCCTTGTCCACCTCCATCTCCATCTCTATCCATAGCTTCCTCTTTATCTCTATCTCCTTACCTATCTCTCTTGCTCTTCCCCCGTCTATCTATCCCTTGTTATATCCCCATCTCTCAATCTCCCCCTCTCCTTCCCCCCCTCTTGCAAACATAAGGTGAGCCTGAGTATCTTCTTGATTTAGAAGTTTTGTTTCAATCATGTTTGGATCCCTATAAGTGGATGCATAGTCGATTTGAAGCTATCACTTCTCCATTGAAACCTTTGTTGAATAAACAACATCATTTCCTAAATATCTTACCAAATGACCTCATGTACTACACACATATATGAAAAAAAATAGATAGAGATAAAGTCGCGTAAAGATGAGGAGATAGAGAGACAAAGAGAAATAGAGGGAGGAAAAGATATATAACAGGATATAATGAGAAACATAGAGATGGAGAGGGAGACAAAGAGGTATAAAGAGAGAGAGGGAGACAAAGAGGTATAAAGAGAGAGGTGGAGAGATAGATAAAGATGAATAGATAGAGATATAGGGAGGTTGATTGATATATCTCTCCCTATCGCTCTATATCTCTCTATATCTCCCTCCATCTATGTCACTCCCTCTTCCCCTCTCTATCTATTGAGATATCTCTCCCTCTCCCCCTCTCTCTCATTCACTCCATCTCTCCATCCATCTCCCCTAATCTATATCTCTAACTCTATTTCTCTCTCTTTATCTCCCTCTCACTCCTCTCTATCTCTTTCTATCCATATCTTTCTCTAACTCTGTCGCTATCTCTCCATCTCTTTCACCATTCCCCCTCTATCTCTCTATATCACCCTCTTTCTATGTCTCTTCCTCTCCCTCTATATATATTGAGCTATATCTCTCTCTCCCTCTCTACGTATCTCTCTCCCCCTCTTTTTTCTCTCCCTCTCCCCCTTTTCTCTCTCTTCTTCCTTGACCCATCTCTCTTCCTCTCTCCCCTATTCTAGATATCTCTCCCTCCTTCGCCTATCTCTCTCCCTTTCTCTCCATCCCTCTCTCTATTTCTCCCAACCTCTCCCTCCCTTGCTCGCTCCCTATCCCCCTATCTATATCTCTATCCCTACCTCTCTCTACCTTTATCTTCTTATTTATCTCTATCTCTCTCTTTCTCTTCCCATATATCTCCATCTCTCCCTACTTCTCTCTCCCTCTCTCTATCTCCACCTATTTCTCTCTTCTCTCCATATCTATTTATCTATCTCTAATTCTCTTTATTTTCCTCTCTTTGTCTCTCTCCCTCTCCTCCTCTCTCTATATCTCCTTATATCTCTATCTCTCTATCACTCTATCTCACCATCCATATCTTCCTGATTTAGAGGTTTTATTTCAATCATGTTTGAATCCTTGTAAGTGGATGCATAGTTGATTTGAAGCTATCACTTCTCTATTGAGACCTTTTTTCCACAAACAACATCATTTACTAAATGGCCTACCAATTGACCTCATGTTTTTCATATAAATATGCAAAAAAATATACCAAAATTTATCCTAATTGACCTTCCACACTTCTTCGGCGTACCCATTGCACACTAAGGTGCAATTGCTAGTTAGTATATATTCTTAGTAATATTATTTTTATATATATTTTTAGTACCTCTCAATAGGCGGGAATGTAATCCATAAAAAAAAAAATTATAGGAACTAAATATTCGTCTTTAAAAAGTTTTTGCAAAGTTTATATGTGCATTTTTAACAAAAAATATTTTTAAAATGAATTATCTCTGATTTGATTGGTGAGAAAGTTTCACTCATTTTTGCAACTAACACATGGTTCTAGAAATGATTGCTTTTAAAATAATAAAATATTAATAAATTAAATTCAGCATGTACTATCTAAGGAAAATGAATACTTTAAAAATAATAAAATATTAAGAAATTAAATGCATTATGTACTATCGTATTCAAAATCATGACATATGTACTTTTCAATCATATGAAAATAAAGAATTAAGAATGAACTTTATTGCTTATAATAAAGCATTTATTCTTCGAACATCTATGATGAGAAAAGTCACATCTTATACAAGTTGTCACCTATGGATTCATCAAGGCCACCCCATGTCAAGGCCAAGCTTACAATTGTTAGAGAAGTCACATATCTAAAAAGAAATCTTCTACTCTCTGGTTAGTATTGAAATCTTTATTTGATGGTTTTATTCACAAACTTATACAAGAAGAAGTAGCACAAGTGTTCTTCCAATCCTTTTAGCTTTTTGGGGCTCTTTTCCCTACCTTGCTTTGCCTCATTCTTTGATTTTTCTACTATCCTCTTGATGATTTTGGTATCTTGAAACAACCTCTAGCCACTTGTATTCCTATCCATAGTTACTTCATCCTTTCTAAAACCCAATAGCTTGAAGCATAAGCTGCATGGAGTTTAGTTTTGGTTTGTCCCATTTTTTTTTTTAAATCTACTTTGATTGGGTTTTGTGATATTTTTCCTGCAAACTCTGCCCTTCTTTTCTCTTCAGCATAGTTGACAACATAGTACAATTTGTGCAAAATTTTGAGGTAAGTTACTTGCCATGGTTTCAATGATTTTTTATTTTGGGAACATATACATGGCTGAATCATTTCTTGTTGTGTTTTGTTTCATTTTAAAACAATTATGTTGTTATCTGTTAAATGAAGGAATTGGAACTATAATTTTATCTATATGGTTATTTTCTTGTATGATATTATTGTAATACGTAGTGTTAGATCCCTATTTGTTTGTTAACGCAAAGATATTTTGAATTGTGAGATGAATTTTATGTTCATTTAGTGGTAACTTCTCCCTCATGGTTTTGTTTGTTGTCACACAAACAATGAGAGAATGTTCAGATGCTTCTAATTTATAGTTGGGACATTTATGATCCTATTTTTAGTATACCTAATAAAAAATAATATTTTTTCTAGTTTTCGCTTTAACTGATTCTTTTTTTCTCATTATGTCATTTATTCTAATGTTTGGTACTTTGTTTTGTTGTCATTTAGCATTCAGACAAAGATTTGCAATGCTTGTTTTGGGTAAGAAACTATAATTATTTAGAAGAACATTTTTTCCTCAAGGGATACCCTTCAAATTTCCAACAAGACATGTAACAAAATGCTTAATTTGCAACATGGAGAACTTCAATACTTTAGCCATGAGAATCACTAAACCAGAGCTCTAAAAAGCTTATTCTCTCACAAAATATCATTGTCTACTTTATTATCCAAATATAGTTGGAATTATGATTATCATGTCTTCCTGCAGTTGCTTAGTCAATCGTCCTATAAAATAAATGAATTTTCTCCCTACATAAATGCTGGTGCATCTTACACCCTGTTTCTTAGTTACCAGGTTACTTTTACCTTCATGAGTAAATATGATGATAAACGTAAATTATGACCTTAATATGTTTAATAGGTGAATGAAATACTGAAATATGCATTAAGATGTTATTGCTTTTGAAGGAATGATTATGTTCTATGCTAATGGAAAATGCGATGAATGAATATGTATTGCAATGTGAATACGTTAGTACTTTGATGATGCAAATATATTTCATGTGAACGACTAACTACCTATGTGATGTACAAAGTTGTATGTAGAAAGGAGTCAAGCCCTCAAGTACGAGAGCGAAAGTATCACTCTGGAGAAGAACTTGGTTTGGTATCCTTAATGAGCCTAACTGAGCATACACACACTCACACTCTAGTTTGGTCAAGTTAGATTGGGAATTAGCAAGTAAAATCTTGGTCGTATGTTTGTGTATTGGTCTTTGATTTCCTTTGGGTTGATAGGAGGATAGGGTTATTGTATATGATTCCCTTTTGATAGTTTTGTCCATTTGAGCTATGATGTTAAATGCCTTTTGATGAGTATATTTGAATGATTTTAGTATTAGTCTTTGGGTTCTTGATTGTTCTTGGTTTGGATTACATTTCTGAATCTTTGTAATGAGTATATGTTCTCCTTCATATAATTTTTTATATATATTAATTGATATACACTTTGTGTATATGTTTAATGACATGAATATATATGTATTTGTACTTATTAGGAAATAGTGTATATATATATATATAGGTTAATATGATTGAAATTATTGATATGTATTTATATATATTATAACCAAGAAACGTTCTAACATATATAAATACATATTTATATATCATGTTATATTTGAAATGTTATATTTTCTTGATTGGTAAATAATGTATTTTATAAACATGTCAAAATAAATAAATATATAAGTTATATATATAACTCTTAATTTAATTTAGCATTATTTAGGAGATGGAGCGAAAAATAGCTGAGGGCGCGAAGGGTGGCGAAGTTCAAGCAACAAAAGAAGATGGACACGAAGGATTAGCTAAGGGAGCATCAGTGCAAGATGCATGCAAGGTTGCATGCCATAAATCCTTCCTGACAATTGACATCTCGAGGGAGGCTCTAGAAGATGTAGAGATGCTCGAGGATCTGGCAGTAATATATAGGGTGATTGGCCCTAGATGTGATCGGAACAAAACCAGGTCCTGGATCGTTCCCAATTGGAAGGAGACTGTGTTGGCCTCATGGTTGTCGTTGCACCAAAATATTGACCTGTTAATGCCCAATACAACTACCAAAGTTAACAAATCCACAGGAGGCGATTAGTCCATGTCACAAATCCCGAGGGGAGCATTTACCATCTACCAAAGAACTCCCCCTTAGCATTACCTGATGGGATTCAAACCTGACACCTTTGGATCTAATACCAATTGTTGGCCTCACGGTTGTCATTGCACCAAAAGATTGACTTGTTAATTCCTGATACAACCGCCAGAGTTAACAGATCTACGGGAGGTGGTTAGTCCATGTCATGAATCTCGAGGGGAGCGCTAACCATCTCCCAAATAACTGAACTCATTAAATTTATGCCTAAGGGTTTCTTCCTGGCTATCTTCCTTTCATTAGAAGCAAGGGAGGCGATTCTCCAAGGCGGGTTGTGGAAGGTTGATGACTCCCCAATTTATATACAAAAGTGGTGCCCTAACTTTGACCAAGTTAAGCATGAACTGTATGAGAAGTCGATGTGGATCTGGTTGTATAATCTCCTGCTAGAGTATTGGGCCAAGGATAGTCTAGAGAAGATTGGTAGATCGCTGGTGACACTAGTGGATGCAGACATTGCCATAATTGAAGGTGATTCCTACATCTATGCAAGGATCAAAATTGCGGTAGTAAGGAAGGTTCCAAAGGAAATCCCAATGTGTGTAAATGATGAGCACTAGATCCAATTGGTGGAAGTAGAAGAAGACACGTTTTTCTGCTCAAGATGTCATGAGAGACCATAATGTGGAAAAATATCACAAAAAACCCAGGACAAGGAAGGAATGGAGACCCAAGAGTATTCCCAACCCTTTGGCTTGAAACAAGCAAAAAAAATATGTCAGTTCGGTTCCTCTAAGCACGCCCTAGAAGGATTCGATGGCTAGGTTGAGGAATAATGGCCCATGCATGGCCTTGGCTATTTTCCCTCCCATGCTAAGTGTGGGAGAAATAGTTGGTGATGTTAAAGTTGGTGATGCCCCTCCAAAGATGGCTAGCGATGTCGTTGCAATGGATGTGGCCCCTCAAGATGTTAGATATGGGGCAACTTTTAGATGTTTACTCAATGGGATTCAACGACTGAGAAAATTAATTCTTTAAGAATGACGAGTTGGATATTGTTCAACCTTGGTGCATCAGTCAATCAGTCGCTCAGATGTCAGGAAAGTCAAAGAAAGGTAAAGGAAGGAAGTTAAACAAGCAAAAGCAGGAGGAAGAGGTGGTGGAGAAAGGGTTCCTAAGCATTAGGGAATTTTTTAAATCCAAGGGATCTAGGTACTCCCTTGGATAGCCATGAATATCCTTACCTAGAATGTTAGGGACCTGTCGGCCTCTAACAAGTGACGCTTAGTCAAGCACCATCTAGATCATGTTAAGGTGGATATTGTTTTTCTCTAGGAGGCTAAGACCAATGCTTCTAAGGGTAAAAATTTCACAAACTATTGTAGATTTCAACCAATTTTGTTAACCTACTATAAAAGATGCAAAACAAGGTGCAAAAGGAAAGGAAAAGAACACTAACACCTCACGATTGGCCTAGTTGAATTCAAAAAAAAATAAAGATAGAAAGAATAAATTTTACCTTGTCTTGAACTGATCCTTGGTTGGCCCTTGATAGTTGATAATATGTATGCTCCTTCGATCACAAAACAAATGAAAGTGGATTCAAAATGATGAGGGTTTGATGAGTATTCAAATGGTGGATGTGGGTAGTTGAGAAGATGACCCAAATGGATGGAATGAAAGCTTGAATGTGCAACAATGGTGGATGGTTGAGCTTGAGAGAGTTAGTTGAATGCTTGAGCTTGAGAGATGAAGTTGTGAATGAATGTGTTGAATGAGAATGTGTTGTTAATGAGAGAATGAAAGAAAATTATTTTATTTTATAGAGAGAAGCCCTAGAAAGAGGGATGGTTGAGATCTTCCCACCATGGGAGAGATGTAGGGTTGTGGTGAGTTGGGACTCACAAGCCCTCACATCTTGCCATGTGGCAGATGATTTGTCACAATGACACATGACATGGAAGGCGATATGCGACAGGAAGGTACTTGTAAGTACCTTGGAATAAGGATGATGTGACCTCTCAATGATCACATGGGGACAAGGAGAATCTTGGATAAATAAAAGTGAATTTAAAATTCACATGATTGGGAGATCTTGTGGATAAGACATCAATACATCAAATGGAAATGGGGTAATTATGAAAATGAAATGGAATGGTATATTTCAGATATTTTCATGGGATTACATCAATATCTCTGTCATACATCAAAAAACAACAATAAATAACTACAAAAAAATACACTAACAAATCTCCAAACTGGAACCAAAAACTCACACATAGATCAATGAGCACAAAGGAAGAATGACACGTAGAGAGAAAATACAAAGGTAAATACTTTTGGTTCAATATGGAAGAGACCTAAATGTCTCAATGCTTTGCATCATCCCCAAAAGGAAACACAAGACAAATGAAAAGACAATGGTTACAACAGATAAAAGAATGTAGATACAAAAAGAAGAATGTCATGACAAATTCACTTCCTTTGTATCCTTGCACCAACAGAGTGGCAAGGGTCATCCAAAGTAAGCTCACAAACATAAAGATACACCAAGCAACATACTACAAAGGATCACATTATGCACATGCAATCATATAAAGAACATAAATAGACATAAAGCTAGTATTAAACATGTGAACCAACCTAAAGCAAGTCATTTGTATCCCAATCTTGTTCATCATATGCAGAAGGTGGATTACTAGCCAAAGGGGCAATGAGTGGAAAAGGACAAGGTTATATTACCCATTGCCTCCCAAATGTGGGACAAGGATTAGCTGAGATAGGTGATGAGAATGTGCTCCTTGGAATATAGAAATGGTTTGCATTAAATGTAATACATGTAATAGTGAGTATGCTATGATTCTACAACTATCACATGGCAAGGAGAAAAGTGCATTCTAATCAAGTTGGATCCGTATAGGGTTCAAATTTTCTCAATACTTGTTGTAAACCATGACAATCATCGGTGTGATGTCCAAATATTCTATGATATGCATAATATGGTATGTTTTATCACTTTTTTTCTTTGTTAACTGTTCAGGTTTAGGAGGTAACTCAATCAATCCCCAATGTAAAAGTGTATAGAAATCATGCTCAATCTTGGATAGTTTTAATAAATCGTGTAGATATTTAGAAGGATCATGGACCTTATGTTTCTTGGATTTGTAACACTTATGCTCATTTTTCTTTGGTTGCACAATTGGTTTATGTAAAGGTGGAGAATCTAAGGCAACCTTATCCCTTCACAATTCCTCAATTAGTCTTTTGAAACAATTTTATAAAAGAGGACACTTTTCCTATTAGGAGGGCTAGTGGGAGGGGGATAAACAAGATTCTCATGATGGTAAAAAAATGGATCTTCTAACATCAAGGACTTTCATTTACAAAGAGGGGATGTGTTAGGAAGAGTAGGGTTATCAATGATTGTATCTTCTTTTATTGGATCTCTCCCACAAATGAGAGGGATATTGAAATATGGGTGAAGACGAGGCAAAGTGATGTTAAGGAATGTGTCAATGATATGAGATAGGCTTCGCACAAATTCTATTCACAATTCATTATCAAGCATTCTCCTCATGTTGTCTATGATAGGAACCATAGTACCAACAATACATTCAACACTCACAAGGTTTTGAGGTTTTTCTAAGGCTTTATCCATTTTTTGCAAGTTTTCTTAAGGAACATGAGCAACACTAGTTTCAACATCCTTGCTTGAGGGTGGGAGATGTCCTTCAGTCTCTGGGTCAGTGTCAGTGTGCCAGATCATCTCAAACAGACAATGCCAAGTCTCAGCCAAGCCAAATTCAGGTGTCAGATGGAGAATTTGATGAAATGTAAGTTCAATTTGATGACAAACAACGAGCAAAATGACAACTTTCTAGATGCAATTTTGTTTGAATTTTCTGATGCAAATGAATGAAAAACACTCAAATACAAACTATTATGTAAAGTGAATGCAATATGTATGCAAATTTTTAGATTTTTGAGATTTTAAAGGATGCAAAATGTACTTTTAAAACCCTAAATGAAATGCAAACTAATGCATTTTTGAAAACCCTAAATGAGATGCAATGCAAACTAATACAAAATCCTAGATCTAGGGTTTGAAGGATCTCCAAATCAAAATGCTTACAGTGTAATAATGTTGGGTTCACCAAAATGAAACATCAAAAAATGGAATAAGGGTGAAAGGTGAACCAAGATGGAAGGATGACCTAAAACACCTACTTTTCTTTTTGTTTCATTAGAAAAATGGATATCTCTCCCAAGGATAGAATTGAATTTCAACCTTGAGGTGATTCAACTCTATGGGGATGGGGGATCTCTTATTTTTCCTTATGACGGAATAAAAAATATGACTAAAATGCACTTTTGGAAGATAAAAATAAAATTCCTAATGAACTCAATTATGTGATACAAAACTTGAAATGTAGAGTTAAAAGATAACACAAACAAAAACAGTAATTTCCCAATAGATCTGAAAAGGGTAGATTGATGTGTACCTGTCACCAAAAGTGGTTGCTAAGTGTTCTACCAGGACAAATTCACCCTAGGGCGAATGGGTCTTTGTACAGGGGTCCAAATTTTGATTTCACAATCGTCGAATCTTGGATCTTAGCTCCTGATTTCTCCATATTCCACTATTGAAAAGTTAGAAATAATATTTGTAGGTGAGTTTTAGTGGCTTGACAACTTTGACAACTTTGTAAAATTGTACTTTTGACCCAATTTCAGTCCTTCACCTGAAAATCTACACATACAAAGAGGGGGAAATTTTTTTTTTTTGGGTGAATAGGGGTTTTCCTTGGTCAAACCTCGATTTGGTAATTAAACCTTGATAATAAAAGATAATGGAAAATGACAAGGATTGATGAATGAACAAATCTATGTCACAAATCACCAAACCCGTAATGGTTGCCCTTAGAGAACTAAAGTCTAAAAAATCTCTGTAAGGATTGGATCTTGCTTGAATTGGCTTGAATGATTTCTTGATTTAATGCTTGAATGCTTGGAACCTACATCACAATGGTAGCTCCAAAACATAATATGAACACACATAACTTTGACATGATGATGTGATCTTGATTGTTGTTGTAGATTCTTAATAAATCTTATCTTCAATGCTCTTGACAATAATATTTTCTCTCGTGAAATTTCCTTAATGCTAGATTATTTGAATCGATAAAATAACTATGTATTTATAGGTGTTTATCTAATTTCTAAAAAAGAAATTCCAAAAGCTGACATTTGAAACTTGAATTTGAATCATTAAAATGCTACCAAAAATATATTAAAATTTGGGTCTTGACACTTAAGGACCCATTCACCCTTGGGAAAATGGTTCATGGGACCTAAATCTAGGAAACATAGTTTCTAAGGTATTTAAATAATGTTAGCATTTGTTTAATGTCGGTCCCTCTTTCAGAAAATGGGAATAATAAGGCTTAGGAATGCATAATTCAGGGAATTAGAAGTTTAATTAAGTCCAATTAATTAAGGGGATGCAAACATAGTGTGAAAACGTAAAGGAGTACATTTTCCAACACTACAAGTGTTTCATCTTGTCTCTTCTAGATTTCAATAGGAGTTATCTTTTTCCCTCCTTCCCAAAAATCCTCCCCTCTCATCCCTCCCTTGATGTTAATTCTTAAAGACCTTTAAGAAATGTAACTGGAAAGTGTAAATCCATCTCTCACAAGCTATGAGAGCTTCCTCCATGACTCTCATGCATGTAGAATCATGTAAGCATTCACAAGGCATGTGGTGTGGGTGGAAGAGAGGGGGATATTTTGAATTTTTTTTTTGAATTTTTTTTCTTTGAGATAATGTCTTTTCTTTTCTTAAATAAAATAATAATTACTTATTATTTTATTTTATCTTTATTATTTTTAAATAATATCTAATCCTTTTTAAAATAAAAAAGAGTGTTTATAACATCTTTATTAAAATATAAAATTGTTTGATAATAATATTAAATTTATTTATTTATTATAATGTCAGTATTTAATGTTATTGATATACACATATGTATTTATGTATACCCAAAAATATATCTAAATTCATTTCCAAAATATAAAGTTGTGGGTTCATTGTTAGAAACCAAGATTAGATTTGCAAACCGAAAAGACCTTCCACAGAAGAGAAAATCAGAAAAAGTAGAGAGGTTGCAAAAGGATGTGCAACATAATATTATTTGAGAATTCAATAATTAAATGGTAATTATTTTCTTTATAAAAGAAAATATGCATAACCCTAATCTTATCTTGAGCAACAAGATAGCTCAAAAGATAAAGATGAGAATAAATAAACCTAGGAAATAAATAATACCTAAGTAAAGTTATGCAAGTGTAATTAAATATTAATTACACTAACACCCCCCATAAGTGTAACTTAGGGAGACTAACAAAGCATGCACCTAAAACTAAGATGAATGCAAGAAAGCATGAATGGGTCCCAGCAAAAAGGCCTGATCAGGTACCCAAGTACAATGCAATAATTAAGTAGAGAAGGAAAACCCAGTGGGATAAAACCCCCCTACAATGAGATGACTGCTGCAAAGAAGCACTGGAAGAACACTGTGGAGTAACACTGGAACCGCAATCCGACAAGCAAGGAAAGATACTTTTGTCTACAACTGATACCAAAAATGGAATTATGATAATGTGACAACAGACCCGATGCCACAGAACACTGGAAAACTCACAAATTGGAACAACCCTGGAATCTGTGAAGCAACAGTAGATGAAATGATGACAGAATCTGCAAGTTGTGTATCTCGATGCCGATGCCAAACTGTGACTGAAACTCTTCCATGGGAAGGAGTACCAAAAATAGACTCTGGAACATTAACCATAAAAACATGGCCCTCAAACTAAGAAGGATGTAAACCAATGAGGATCAAGAAACATAATCTCTCAACTGAAGTGTGAACCGATGAATTCTTATGTGTCAAGCAATAGAAAAAAATGTGGCCAAAAGAAACAAGGAGACCAGATAACCCATGTGAGTTTCCATCAAAACAAAATGGATATGGAGATCAAAGTGAAAACTACACTCTAATCAAATTTATTATGCAAGAAACCCCCCTAATGGAACTTTATCTCAGTTCATTTATTACAATAACCCAACGATTGTAAAAGGAGAGCATAAAAAAATACATAAATATAAAAATAATAATAGACCTCAGATTTGTGTAGAGGACTGAATCAGCTTTCCAACGCCGCAAGAATGACGAAAAATAGATCATCGAGTCAAAAGATATGCCCTCTGGAGTAAAAACAACAACATTTGAGTTCAAAGGCCTGCAAAATAAATCTAGAGCAAAATCTGGTAAAAAAAACCTATAGCACTAGATCGGCGTCGGAATCAGCTTTCTAACAATATCTCATTTGTGAAAAATGGAGATCGTATGCAAAAAATACGCCCGATTTGGTGAAAATAGCTCTAGAAAGGCCAATAAGGCCTCCAGGCGGCCCAGGGGGCTAAAAAAAATTAGTCCCTAGTCCCATGCAGGACCAGATGGGACCAGGGGGCCGACGACTGGTGGCTGGGCGGAGCCCCTGGTCGCCCATACGACCACTGATAGAGAAAAAAGGGGTTGGGCGGCCTGTTGGGGGTTGGGTGTATTGCGCCCGGGAATTTAATGGAACCCTTAGCCTAGCGAGGGGCCTTCGAAGAGGCCGAGGAAGCGGAGCTCGGCGATGGGTGTTGTTGCTAAGGGGTGGCGTCGCAAGGCTGAGCGGCCCTTCGGTGGCCGATGGACGGCGCTACCCATTTATAATGGAAGTGCGAGATTTTTCATGAAAAAATCATTTTTTAAAAAATATTTTTTTTTTCAAAAAATCGTGCCTCGAACTGCGTGCTGGGGAGGCCGTATGACACCCCAGACAATTGTTTTTGCCTCCCGGATCAACTGCACCAAAATCGACGAAACAAAGGGCGTTTTTAAGGTTTTTGACCGCTGCGAACGCGATGGTGACCTTTGTTTCTGCCCAAACTTCTCCGAAAAATCAGCTACCCCCAAATCTTGCAAAAAACCTCTGAGCTTGAAACCCTCACAGATTTGGCAAACGATGGCCAAAATCTGCAAAACAAAAGTCAATCCTGACTTTTTCCAGTGCTCTGAATCCAATGGTGAAGCCCGATCTGCACCAAAACGCCTCATAGATGAACTCAAGGCATGATATCCTCGAGGAATCCCGAACGAACCCTGCAATGATTTTCTCAAAAATCTGAGAAGGGGTTGCAAATCAAGGCTCTGATACCATGTTAGAAACCAAGATCAGATTTGCAAACTGAAAAGACCTTCCACAAAAGAGAAAATTAGAAAAAGCAAAGAGGTTGCAAAAGGATGTGCAACATAATATTTCTCGAGAATTCAATAATTACATGATAATGATTTGCTTTATAAAAGCAAAGATGTCTAACCCTAATCTTATCTTGAGCAACAAGATAGCTCAAAAGATAAAGATGAGAATACATAAAACTAGGAAATAAATAATACCTAAGTAAAGTTATGCAAGTGTAATTAAATATTAATTACACTAACATTCATCACCCACATTAACACAAAGTCTCTGATTATTTAATTTATCTTAGATTTATATATAAAGAGATTTTATTCTCAAACAAATATATATATATATATATATATATATATATACCATTCACAAAATAATGCAATTATCCAAACCTAGGAACTTGTTATCTACAATCTTATTCACACATATGCAGCCTAATTGGATGATTATGAGTGTGTGTGTGTGTGTGTGTTGATTCCATCATGACCGTTACCCCGACCAGCTAGAACCTTCTCCTTGATGATACTCTCTCCAACCTAAGAGTGTCAACTATTCTTAATAGACTTATGGAAATAGAAAGTATGATTATTCATTACTATTATAATCATTCTTAGTTATAATTCATAATACACTTAATATAATCAAACTATCTTGCCTAACCATTCGCTAATACACAGTTAATATAATTATTCAATAATTAAGCTAGGAAAATCAAGTAGGATGTGACACCATTGAGTATATTTCCATCCTCTTTGATGGGATCTCATATGGAGTTGCATCATGATCGGTTTTTTATTTCATGAGGGCACATTTAGACCCTCTTGTTCCTTCTCCATCTACATTTGCTTCCATATTGGAAATTTTTGAATTTATTGATGAGTCCACATATCCAACTCAATCATTGTTCATGTTGTTAGCACCTATAGTTTTTCTTCATTTGTATTGCTTAGTTTCCCTTAAATTGGTGACATAACCCTATTTCCAAGCCCTATAGAAACCAACTAGCCTTAAAATTATGGCATTCAAATATCTCAATTTGTGAGTCCTCATGAAAATTTATTTTGCAAAAATTTTAGTTAATTCATCATGAGTGTGCAAACTTGATTTCATGGCTCCTAGACAAGTTTTGAGGAAAATTTTAATGTGTCACCATTTTGGAGCAAGTTTGAAGGGTCCCATAAAAAGTTTCAAGTGGCTCAATTATAGAAATGACTCCGGCATTATTTTCTCCTCAATAGCCTATATATTCATTTTTGTGGTCATCAGAGGATTTTCAAGGCCTGAATCAAAAAAAAATTAAATACCATGTTGGAAGGCCTAGTTTATAAAGGAAGTATAGAAAGATTATTTGGTGTGTAATTTTTGGCAATTGCACAATGATCTCAATAATTTATTATGCTCCCCTACAAATTTTCATCTACTTTGAAGGTCATATGCACTTGCGGCATCAATTCTATCATTTGGCTTATGGAGTTATTAAAAATGTCAATTTCACTATGTTATAATTTAGAAATTATTTAAAACATTTTATAAGTTTTTAATAAATTTGAAGGAATGATTAATGGTTTTAAAAGTTTATTATTATTTTTAAAAGGTAAGTTGGGCCCATCAAATGGTATTTTCATGTACATTGTAAATTTTTGAAAAAGAATCCCTAAATGTGTATTATGTGATTCCGCATGAAGGAAAGCCTTTACTCAAAAGGGGCTTGTAGAATTGCACAAAGCATATATTGAGGGGGGTACATGGTCTTTATTCTTTCTCTATTCTAGGAGGGAGCTTTTCCTCACATGGGGTTTTATTCTCACTTTTTTTATGGGGTTCACATAGATCTTTTCTTTTCATCCTATCTTGGGTGATTTTTTTCCTATAGATTTTCTCCTTCCTTCCTTTGAGAGGATATTTTTATAAATAGGTACCTAAGATGGCTTAATTTATGGAATCCATTTCTCAATTTTCCTAAGTTGTATTTATTGGGGGATGTTGTAATATTTTATTTACCTTAGATGTATCATATCTTAAGAGTAATATTGCTAATAATGACATGTGTACACA
>VDFB02025474.1:0-30490 GCA_007258455.2 Sequoia sempervirens | reverse complement strand
TTTTAATCCAAGATCCACCTCAAGCTGCCTCAAGCTGCTAAACTCAGAAGAGGAAACTGCTCTAATACAGATTGTTGGACACTAGGAACACTGAGAGGGGGGGTGAACCAGTGTTCCACAATTTTGAATCTCAAAATAGATCTTAAAATATCAACAACAATATTTAACTTCTAATAGCATCCACAACAAATAAATAAAAGGAAACATGCATGCACATTAATAAGACAATGTGAACACCATAACACCAAGGTTTTTAAGTGGAAACCTTGTTAGGGGAAAAACCACGATGGAGATTAATCCACAAAGTATACTCTGTTAGAAGTATGATAAAAAGGGGAATGCACTTGCATTCAAGCACACTACCTAGAGCTCACTACTCAAAAGAGAAGGCTCACTGCCTTAAAAAACATATTTGATATAAAAAAAATGTTGAATTGAGAGTTTATCATCTACAAATGCCTGGATTCAGTTCCAATGAAGCACACAATCAAATTCCAAATCTCTTATCCAGATTGCTCTTCTGCTCTGCTCTACTCTACTCTGCATACAAAAAACCTTTTGTTGTTCAAACAAATCTTCTGATATTTCCTCACACAACTTCTCTGTACATTTTTCACTTTTACACCTTCACTCTTCTTGATCTACACACACTTCTACCATAAACAAAAATATTTTATGATCTCCTTTATATACTCGCTAACAAGAATTTTATTGTATGCTAGATTTAGAAAAAAATATAATATTCTTTCTTATGTTGCCCCAAATCACTAATTATAATTGATGTGTACCCACATAAGTCAGCTAGACTATAGTAGGGACCAAAACCAAAATTCCAAACATAGGAAATAATTAAACACATACTCCTTATACATTTGGAATATGCCATATGCAACAGGTCGGCCAAAGTGAGAAAATAAGCAATAAATTATTCTACCGAATCTCCAAACTCGTACTCTGACTACTACGACACCACAAAACTCACCAGTAGGATAGAATACATGGTTAACAAGATTCCTCGGGGATCCACACAACAAAATAGTGATCCAGTGAAGTATCTAGACCAACTTACCAACCAGATACTCTATTCTACATACATTCTGCCGGTAGAGTATTGTCTTATATTTTCCTTGTCGGTGGGAACTACCTCTAAACTACAGACCATGCTACTGACTCTAGTTTCCATCAATGACAACACTAGCATCCATAAAAAATCTCCTAAAGCCATATGACAACACATTTGTGTTCCATGCACGCGTCCCCAAAAAAATATTCTTCTACCGACACCAAGGATAGATGCCAAGTGGAAGGAAGACAGCTTGCTGATGTGGAATTTCACCTTTGGATTTGGTTTTTTAAGGTGAGGATGTGTAAAAGGGTAATTTTCTTAAGGTGTGAAAATTCGCTCCTATACATGCATCCACAAGCTTCATTTATTGCATATTTTCGAGGATAATCTTGACACCAATTAGTAACCAATCATAATTCAGGTGTTCCTAGCTTGTGTGGCCCAGATTTAGTGTCTGGGACTCATTTTCCACCTTGGTAAAATGAGTCCCACCTAGGTCTTTTTGGCCCCAATCTAGGTTTCACACATTTCTAAGCATTTTCCATTTTTGGTTCCATACATTATGTGTGATGGGACTCATTTTCCACCTTGGGTGAATGAGTCTCGTGTGACCAAAATTCAAATTTAAATCAAATTTTTGGTGGGATTTTATTCTCCTAGATCTGATGTCAGCTTGTAGTGTTGTAATTTCAAGAATTCTTACATAATTAAGTATAAATACAAGGTTATTTCACTCATTTTCATCCCAAGCATTCAAGTTTTCATACCTAGCATTCAAGAGATCACTTAGAGAGTTCACAAGAGCATTTGATCATTCACAAGATCTTTCAAGGAATTTCAAGGGAAGATTATCAAGCATTCAAGAGAATTCTTCAAGTGTCATTCATCATGTCAAAGATTTCATTCTTCATTTTTTTTATTGTGCTAACATTTGTGATGTATAGTTCATGATCCAAGCAAGTGCTTAAAGCAAGATCAACATCATTCAAGATAGAGTCAAGAACCACATCCATTGTAGCCATTTCAAGCATAATTGCAGCACCTTATTGCAAGGGTTTGGTGAGTTGCAACATTATCTTTTGTTCATTCATCATTCTCCTTTCACATTTTCTTTCATTTCAAGGTTTAATTACCAACAAGGGGTTTGACCAAGGCAAACCCCTATTCACTAACTCCCACAACATTTTTCCCTCTTCTTGTGTGTGATTTGCAGGGTTAGGTTGTAGATTTACCAAGAAGCCAAGTTGGAGAAAATTTTTCAAATCCCTAAAGTTTTCAAAGTTGTCATCAAGCATTAGAGAATCTTGGAGAAGGTCTACAGGTGGCAATTTGCAGTTTCGAATCTAAAAACCAGTCAAAAAGAGCAGAGAAGACCGAGAGGCACAAAATCTAATTTAGAACTTCCAAAAATGTAGAAGTGGATTGATTCACCACTATTGGCGAATAAGTCCCACTGTACAGGCCTGACAGAGATTTTTATAGATCTGGTTACCCTTTTGGCTAAAACTTGTTCCTGCACATTTTCTTGGAAACTAGACCGATTCACCCAGCTTGGCGAATGAGTCCCAATCAACATCAACAATAGATTTTTTAGTGATCTAGACCTCCATTTTTTCTTCTTCAGTATTCCAAGTGCACACTTTTAGTTTCATAGCTTTTTGTGACATTTTTTCACTTTCTTAGGTCATTTAGAGTTAGTTTGCATTTCACACTATGTTTTCCATTTCATTGTCTTTTCCAAAACTACACTTGGTGGTGAACCCCTCATTAGAGATCATTTAGCCCCTAGGATAGCCCTTTGCTAGATTTTAATCTCCTTTGCATTGAAATCTCAAGGGTTTGTTCTTGAGTGAAGAGTAAGGAAATAGCCTCTCTCCTTTTAGGTCCAAAACCCTAGAAGTGAAAGAGAGCACACATATATTCCTCTTTTTAGAGATCATATTTTTTTTTAATGTTTTTCACATGTGATTTCTTCAAACTAATATAGCTATCCAAATAATTAGCCTATGTACCTTATGTGGCAACAAAAAAAGTATGCCTTCCTTTTCCTTGCTTAATTTGGGAATAATTAATGACAAATTGGACTTGATATCACCTTGATCTAGTGTTGTGACGAGTTTTACACATCCACATTAGGTCTTGGGCCCTTTCTAAGTTAAATAAACTTAACTTTTCCTTAATTTACTGTTGTAAAGTGTATTTATTTACACCTTCACATTAAATTTAGGAGGCTTGTAGACTAAATGGATCTAATCTAGTGTTGTAATGTGTTGTACACATTGACATGGGAATTAGGGCCCTTTTGAGCTAAATAGACCCAATTTTTCCTTAATTTAATATTTTAAAATGTATTTATTTACACTTTCACATTGAATTTTGGGCCCTCTTGCATTTATGACCTTCATATCATCATTAATAGGCCCCTTAGACCCTATATTGTGCATCCTAAGGCATATTTCAATCAAAAACCTGATAAGATCAACAAATAAACTTAATTTACACACTCCCCAACACTTTAGCAATCAAAATAGGCCTTGTGGGACCCATATTCCACCCTAGGAATATGAGTCCCACCCAGGAGGGACCTATACACCACAAATGACATATGAGTCCCATTTGGCCTATTTTTAAGGTTTTGAGTGGGGAAAATTGAATTTTAAGTTCAAATTTCATGTATGTCAACCTTTGGGAACTAGTACACATGATAATAGATGGATTTCCCATATAAATGAGGTCTCAAATCATTATTTCATATAAGCCTAAATGATATCAAGTCAAGCACTCAAGAGTTAAGCATCCCAAGACTTCATAAGATTGTTAGGAGAGTTTGCAAGATCATTTCATTAATTATTGCAGCAATTCAAGATCCATCATCATGTCAAGGATATAAAGCATCAAGCATGTTATTGAGTCAGTGTTGTGATGTAACATAAATTGAAGACCCAAGATCAAGCATTGTTCTACACCTATTGTCAAGATCAAGACATACATCCTTCATGGCCATTTCATGTTGAGTTACACATTTACAAGACATCATTTATAAGACATCATTCAAGGTATCATTGTCCATGATTCATGTCCTTTGTTTCATGTTTCATTTTTTCATTTCATTATCTCATCATTTGGTTTAATTACCTACAAGGGGCTTGACCAAGGAAAACCCGTATTCCCTAACAATCAACAAGTTCTTCTCTCTCCTTGTGTGATTGAAGATCTAGGTTTCTTGGAGCTTGAAGTATCATTAAATATTAGGTTACAAGCTTGGAGAAAATTTTTGGAGTTGTCCCCTCATTTGCAAGGTTGTCATCTTCACCAAAAAGTCTTCTAAAGGTTGTCCTAGTTTAGGTTATTTTTTAGATTTTGGCAATTTTGGATACCATTTTTCCAAAAACTAGTTCCTACATAGAAACCCAGATCTGGGACTAATTCTCCCAAACTGACGTATGAGTTCTAGTTAGCATTAAAGTAAGAATTTACAGCATTTCAAAGCCTCATCTAGTCACCTTTATGTTTCTAGGTGCACACATTTCATCTTGTAGCTTTTTGCTCTGATTTTCATGCACTTTTAGGTCATCTAGTTAAAGATTGCATCAAATTACGGTTAAGCATTATAACTTGCATTGCATTTGTCTTTCTAAGCCCTAGCTTGGTGGTGAACCCCTCATTAATCTCTAATCATACCATAGGAAAACGCTATTGGAAGATCTCTTTCTCTATTTTCTTTGAGATCTCTAGGGCCCCCTTGAATGAAACTTGAGGGAAATAGGTCTAGGTCTCTAAACACCTAGTTTTTGTTCCACCTCCCAAAAGGGTGGAACACTATTTTTGTTGTTTCATTTTGGTGCACTTGCATTTAGAATAATTTAATTCCAATTTGGAGTGCATCATCATCCTAGATTTAGCTTGCATTAACATTGCATTAAGGTTTGTATTAGTTAATTGGCATTCTAGGGTTTATCATTTTTGCATTAGTAAAAGTGCATATAGGTTGCATTTTTACATCTCAAATCATTGAAAAACATTTGAAAATTGCATTTTTATTTAGTCTACAGATCACCCAAACCAAAAATCATAAAAATAACTTAAATTTTATTAAAATTTGAGCAAAAAAGCCTCACTAGGACTCATACGCCCCTCTAGGAAAATCAGTCCCAGTGCACATTTGAAACTTCCTTTTACAATATTTAAAACCTTATTTTTGCACTTCTATTTTCTACCATTAGTTATATGTTTCAGTTGGTTGAGTTTCTATTACATGCATTTCACTAAATCTAGCTTAAACTGGTTCATTTCATGCATTGCTTAATTCCAAAGTTGCATTTACAACATCTCATTTTTAGATTGTTGCATAGTGTAGTCAACAAATTACCTTGTTTCAAATTTGAAAATTGCATTTAAACATTTCACTTTAGGTCATTGAATTGCACTTTATTTACTTTTCCATACTAGCATGTTTTCTTTCAAGAGATGTGGCTTTGATATGGTTAAAAATGGATTGCATAAGTACAACATCCCCTCTTATGAGTTCAATTTAGAGTACAAGAATGAGGTCATTAAGAATCATGTTAGACATCCTTCTTCTATCTTTCATAGTTATGAGAGCATCTTGGAGAAAGCAGATCAAACCATTGACACAATCCTTAATATTACATTTCCTATTGGTGAGGATGGTATGATACAAGAAGATACAAGAATAGACAATCATACAAACCATAATTTCTCTTCTCTTGATACCTCTCCTATTAGTGACAAAGGTATCTTGGTGAAAGAAGATACAATCATTGAGGATCATGAAAGACTTGATTGTCTCTCTCCTCCTTCTTGGAAAGATATTATGACACAAGAAGATAAGATCATAGAAACATTTCTAAACATCACCTTACCTAGCCTCCATTCATCCCTTGCTTGTGAGAATGTTTTAGCGAAAGAGGATGATATCATAGATAGCCATGAAAATCAAATTTTTCCTTCTCCTAATATCCCTCCTCAATGCGAAGAGGATAGGTTGGTGTTAGAAGATGCACCTATTGAGAGTCATGAGAATCTTGTTCCTCCCTTCCCTAATGCTCCTACCATTTGGAAAGATCTATTTGGTAAGCATGAAAATAATAGTTTTCCTTCTCTTAATGCCTCCCCTACTTGTGATGAAGCTACTTTACAAAATCTAACCATGGAATGTGATGAACATCTCACAAGCTCTCCTACTAGGGTAGATAGTATGGCATAAGAGAATGAGACCTTAGAGGAAAAGGATAAAGCCATGAACAACCATAACAATCAAATATAGCCTTCTCCTAATATCCCCACTATTGATAAACAAGACAATCTAACCATTGATAGCTCCCTCACTTGCGATGGAGTCATTTTAGAAGAACCAATCTTTGAATTTCATGAACATATAGCTTGTAGTTCTCATAAAACTCTCCTCCTAGGGAAGATATCATGGTGGAAGAAAATGAGAAAATTCACACGTCTTTCAAACATTAGTAATGAGGCTTCTTTAGATGAAGATGATGAAGTAACATTAGAATCTCCTTCACTAAGCGATGCTAATATTATTCAACTCAACTCATCCTTTTCCCACCTTCACGCAAAACTCAAACTCGAAACAAACTAGAACTTATCCTTTATCCACCTAAGAATTTTTTTTTGCAGCAACCGATTCATAATACTGTTTCTCATACATATAACACTAGAAACAACCCGCAACCAAGACAAACACCTTCAACATCCCTCCCATTGCCTAACCTTATCTTATTGGGTTCCCCTCGTGGAAAGGAGTATGATCTTGTTGACTAACTAAAGAATACTCCTGCTAAGATATCCTCATGGGACCTTATTCATGCCTCCCCTCATTATCACAACATGATTCAAAGTGCTTTACAACAAGTTCCTATCCCTTCTAATGTGCAACCAAATGACATAGAAGTCATGATTCAAGGAATAAATGTTGATATTGTTTTCCACCAAAGTGAGCTCCCTCCTTTGGAAGTGCAAAAACAATGCGATGCTTTCATGACAATAGAAAAATATAATAGAATGGGAATAAAAATAACCCTTATCGATAATGGCTCCACTCTTAATGTGTGTAGTGTAAACCTTCTATATAGGCTTGGTGTGGATAAATTAAAAATTCAACCCAATTCTTTATCAATTCATGGATTTGACAATGTAGGAAGAAAACCACTAGGTGTGATCAATTTACCTATTAAAGTTGGAAAGATCACATTAAAAACACTAATCCATGTTATGCCTCATGATATTTCATATAATATTCTTTTAGGCAGACCATGGATTCATGCAATGAATGGGGTACCTTCTACTCTTCATCGCAAAATGAAATACATCTACAATAACAAAGTGTACACACTCAAAGCCGACCTTGAACCAAATAGTTTTTTGAACATTGAGAAAGCTAAGGAAAATCCTTTGAAAACATTAACACCAACTACATAGGTGGAACTCATGCAACATAAAGAAAAGGAAAGACATATTGAGGAATTCACAAAGCTATTAGAAGATGATTGGGGTTCCTTAGATTTTGAACCAACATTCATGGGAGAATATAAGATCATAAACAAAGATTCAGACAAGGGAAAAGAAAAATTGGTAATGTCAACACAAAATTTGGAAGACCCCTCAAAAGCATCCACCTCAATCACTTTAGAACAAAATACAATAAATTACACAACAAAATTTGATGAGCTTGATTATGAACAACCGCCAAATCCTAAAGAAATGAAAAAGATTTATGGAAAAGGGTATGAACTTATGAAGCAACTTGGATATAGTGGAAAATGATGTGGTGCTAGAGAACAAGGTATCCATGTACTTATAGATCCTAATATGCAAGAAACAACTCGTGATATTGGTTATTTTCCTTTGATAGAAATCAAACCATCAAACAAGCCTTTGCTTAATATTGACACTCTTACAAAAGATTCTTCTAACCTGAATTTAATAGTAGTGCATCCTAAATTGATAGACACTAGTGGTCTTGATTGTTATCCTTTGCAAGAACTGAAACAAACAAAGAAATCCTCACTTAATGTCAATTTCATCATGAAAAACACTAATGATTCCAATTTGTTAGATTTTACACCCTTCTTTCAAGGAGAGAACAAAATCTCGCAATCTAAAGAGTCTTGCATAAGTATGACACCTTATACTAAGCAAGAGATATCTTTGTCACAATATAAAGGAAAATATTCTATTGGTCAAGAGGGTATCTTGTTGAGACTCCTCCAAGATCATTTGATATCTCTCCCTCCAAGAACAAGAAATAAATTTTACTACAAGAATTCATTTTGTGCATATCACAAAGTTCGTGGTCATTCTACTAATGAATGTGAGGCTTTAAGTGATAAAATTCAACATCTTAAGGATCATGGTGCTCTTCCTTGTGTTGAAGCACCTAGTTCCTCTAATTGAAACTTATTTCCATCCTATTTGACTCATCCTTTTCCTACACTAAGTGGGGGCAAGGGGTTAAGTAGCCTTGTCCTTGTATGTCACTTGTTGGTGTCTCTATGTGTCTCACCCTCTTGGATTACTCAACCAAGAGACAACCTAAAGTTATGTTGCCTTAGAGTGAGCATGCATCTTTGGACAAACAACTTAGATTTGATCCACATCGTGATGGAAAAATGATCGAGGCTTGATCCACCTAATTTTTACTTGTTTTTGTTCTTCTTTCTCTTATCTATTGACATTGCATGTTTGCATATCTTGATGTTGCATATCATACACCTTGTGCGTGTCATTTTTTTCTTATGTCAGTTTGAAGTAGGATCTCAGATCCTAGGGGATTGACCACTCCTTTGATCCTTGTTATCCTAAACTATCTGCATTGGTACATGAGGGACCCTCTTTCATAATTTCTACTTTAGTGTGAGTTTTTAGCAAGTTCATCCTCTCACTAAAATGGGAGCTAAATGTGGAAATGGAAAAAGTACACCTTTTCCTTGCTTAATTTGGGAATAATTAATGACAAATTGGACTTGATATTTCCCTGATCTAGTGTTTTGATGATTTTTACACATCCACATTAGGTCTTGGGCCCTTTCTAAGCTAAATAAACTTAACTTTTCCTTAATTTAGTGTTGTAAAGTGTATTTTTTTACACCTTCACATTAAATTTAGGAGGCTTGTAGACTAAGTGGACCTAATCTAGTGTTGTAAGGTGTTTTACACATTCACATGGGATTTACGGCCCTTTTGAGATAAATAGACCCAATTTTGCCCTAATTTAATGTTGTAAAATGTATTTATTTACACTTTCACATTGAATTTTGGGACCTCTTGCATTTATTACCTTCATATCATCATTAATATGCCCCTAAGACCCTATATTGTGCATCCCAAGGAATATTTCAATCAAAAACCTGATAAGATCAACAAATAAACTTAATTTACACACTCCCTGATACTTTAGAAATTAAATAGGCCATGTGGGACCCATATGCCACCTTGGGCATATGAGTCCAAATGGGACCCATATGCCACCTTGGACATATGAGTCCCACCCAAATGGGACCCATATGCCACAGATGGCGTATGAGTCCCATTTGGCCTATTTTTAAGGTTTTGAGAGAGAAAAACTAGGTTTTAAGTTCAAATTTCATGTATGTCAAACTTTGGGATCTAATACATGGGATATTAGATGGATTTACTATATTTAAATGAGGTCTCAAATCACAATTTCATATAAGCCTACATGATATCAAGTCAAGCACTCAAGAGTTAAGCATTCCAAGACTTCACAAGATTGTTAGGAGAGTTTGCAAGACCATTTCTAAGGCATTCGAGAGAATATTTCTTCATCAATTGTTGTAGAAATTCAAGATCCAACATCATTATAAGGATTTAAAGCATCAAGCATTTTATTGAGCTAGTGTTGTGATGTAGCATTGAAGACCCAAGATCAAGCATTGTTCTACACCTATTGTTAAGATCAAGACCTACATCCTTCATGGCCATTTCATGTTGAGTTATAGATTTACAGGACATCATTTATAAGACATCATTCAAGGTATCATTATTCATGATTCATGTCCTTTATTTCATGTTTCATGTTTTCATTTCATTATCTCATCATTTAAGTCTAATTACCTACCAGGGGTTTGGCTAAGGAAAACCTCTATTCCCTAATAATCAACAAGTTCTTCTCTCTCCTTGTGTGATTGTAGATCTAGGTGTCTTAGAGCTTGAAAGATCATTGAATATTTGGTTGCAATCTTGGAGAAAGTTGTTGGAGTTGTCCCCTCATTTGCAAGGTTTTCATCTTCACTGAAAAGTCTTCTAAAGGTCTGAAACCAGGGTTTCAGATCTAGAAACGAAGTGAAGCAAAAAGAGTAGAGACATGAGAGCAGAATTAGACCCTGAGATTCCTGAAAACCCTAATTGGACTCATATTCCATTTTTGGCATATGAGTCCTAGTTTAGGTCATTTTTTAGATTTTGGCAGTTTTTGATACCCTTTCTCCAGAAACCAGTTCATGCACAAAAACCCAAATCTGGGACTAATTCTCCCAAACTAGCATATGAGTCCCAGTCAACATTAAAGTCAAAATTTCTAGCATTTCATAGCCTCATCCAATCACCTTCATTTTTCCTGGTGCACACATTTCATCTTGTAGCTTTTTGTTATGCTTTTCATGCACTTTTAGGTCATCTAGTTAAATATTGCATCAAATTAGGGTTAAGCATTTTAACTTGCATTGCATTTGTCTTTCCAAACCCTAGCTTGGTGGTGAACCATTCATTAATTTATAAACATACCCTAGGACAACCTTATTGCAAGATCTCTTTCTCTATTTGCATTAAGATCTCTAGGGCCTCCTTGAATGAAACTTGAGGGAAATAGGTTTAGGTCTCTAAAAACATAGTTTGTGTTCCACCTCCCAAAAGGGTGGAACACTATTTCCGTTGTTTCACCTTATTGCACAATCAATGTAGTTGATTTTGTTTGTTGTCCCTAAATATGACTAGCTCTATTCAAGCTATCTAATTTAGAAATCATAAACTATATCCATATAGAATAATAATTAGCCCTTCAATCAATTTGTAATATTTTACACTACTACTAAAGGACTATAATAATCCTCATTATTGTACCATTTATAATTCTCCAAAAAAATTGTTAACCAATTAAATAGAATATAAAACTATCATCTTATATATTATAGAGGAATTTTTCCATCTTTTATTTGCTTCCATAATCTAATCTTTGATAGAATACAGATCAAAATATTTTAGGATTATAACCTAACACTAAAGACCTTTACCAAAAATAAATATTCAAACACATTTTGCTACGAAATATTTTCTAAAATATGAATATTATTCAATCCTCATCCACACTAAAATTTTAAAATAGAAATGTCATACAAAATTTTAATTAAAATAATTCAATTTTCCTTGTTTCTTCCATACCACAAAAATGTAAAGAATAATTTTGGAATATTTTCTAAGACCCTATTTGGGATAAAATGTAAAGACATCTAATAAAACTGAATTTCCTCAAAGAATAGTTTTAAATAAAATAGTCCCTCTACCTTGATGAAGCCATTGATTACACTATAAAAATAGTCACATTTGTACTTAAATTCTATAAGCCAATTCATGTCCTCTTACTAGAATTATTAGGCTTCAAAAGAAAAAACTAAATACTTCAACCCATCTTGAAAATCAATTATTTTATAAGAAAATAATTGAGTGAAATATCTAACACCTATCTTCATCTAAACCAAAAAAAAAGGAGATTGATGATTTTTTATATTGGCATGAGACTAGTAGAAATTTGATAAACATCTAATATTTCTCTGATAATTCAATTATCTCACCTTGAGAAATCATAAAATAGTAAAAAATTATATAAAAAATAGTAGATGAGACAAGAAAACATATATTTCTTATAGTTACAATGAGAGACTTGCTTAAAGCTTCAATACAAATAGGAAATACTAGTGGGTAGTGGGAATCCTTTCTTAGTCATTTGTTTGGTCTAAGAAACATGAGGTATATCCATTTATAAGAACAACAAAAGATACACAATACGCATACCTCATAATCCAATCAAAAAATTGTAGGAAGAACCTTAATTGTATCAACAATATCCTTAGATACAACTAGCTTACCATATCATAAACTCTAGATAAGTAGCTTTCTTATTTTTTGGTATAAAGTTCATCTTGCACAACACCAATCACCTCATGGATCTTTCTTCCTTTCAAAAATAAAAATGCTGATTTGAGGTAAATTTTGATATTAGTCTCTTTACCCTCATATCTATAATCTTACCAATAATTTTATAAATACAATTACATGGAGATATATCCCTGTTCTCATTAAAGGAGGCACAATTATTAAACTTTGGGATGAAAGCAATGAAAATGACATTAAAAGTAGGTAACATATTCCTAGAAGATCGAGAAACATTAATAACCCTTAACAAGTTATCTTTAATAACTTCAAAAAAACCAAGAAATTTTTTAATGAGCCAAACATTTGACTAAGAAACTTTGTCCCTCTAAAAGTTAGGAAGAATAATCTAAAGCTCATTCATTGAAACCTCCACCAAAAGGCTCTAATTATCTTCATCATTAACAAGTCTTGAGAAAAATGTGGTCATTTTAACCACCTCATCTATAGAGACGTGTCTATCTTCCTCTTTAAAAAAAATTATTAATGTCATTAAAATTGTAAACTATAGATTTTTCATTTATTAACATCTATCAAATAGTATTTACATTCTCCCAATAATTAACATATACACAAAATAAATTAAATTAAATAGAACAATAATATATTTAAAAATATATTTAAAAAAACTACATAATTTATACTATATATACCAACTCCCATCTCTTTTAACTAAAATTATAATAAATATTTCTGAGAATAATATTTTCTAAATCACTTAAACACTCTAAAAAAATACTTTAACACCATTACCTATTAATATTTAAATACCTACTTGAAAAGAGAAACATGTAACAGGCAGCTTGAGTAGGCTGGAGGGTTGAGGCTTCATTCCATACAACAAGTGAAATGCTCAAATTCTAATTGGATTCATTACACAATCTAAAAATGATGAATATGTTAAAAGAAGAAAAGTTATTGTTTCCATGCTTAAAGTTATAAGAGAAAATTTATTAAAATTTTAATAAAGAGGGTTATATTATTTCAAAGAAATATTACAAATTAATTATAAAGAAAAGTAAATGGTATGAGAGCATGCCACAAAGTTAATATGTCAGGTCATGTTCAGAAAGAAAAAAAAATACAAATTCAAATAAATAGAAATGAGTTAAAATACTACAATCTAGATTGATCAAAATATCAGACAAAAAAATCGTTACTTTCTAAATAAAAACGAGTTAGAATACTACAACTTGGATTGATCAAAATATCAGACGAAAAAATCGTTACTTTCTAACATGAATTCGCCAATCTTCATCATTAATCTTCTCCTTAAACTGATGATTTTGAACGCCTGTTTTCACCCTTCATCTTCTCCTTGAACTACTTATTTTTTAAAAAAAATCATGAAAATCCAAACTTATATATATAAATTTTAATCTCCTCGAAAGAGTGAGTGCGTAGCATATGTTTGACAGGCTGCTATGTTTCTTTTCATGTCTATTTCCATTTAAAGCATGTTGGCCAGTACACTATAAAAAACAAGTCTATTTCTATTTAAAGCAACGCTGTTGTGTTATCAAGTACGCCAAATAAATCAAAAGGAACTCTGTTCATAGAATTGCTTTTACTGGTCTACTTATGATTCATTTGAAGTTTACTTCCGGTGCAATGATGACCATCTTATGATTCCTGAGAAGCAGGAGACATTTCCAGTTGGTGACTGTACAAGAGAGAACCTACCAGCTCTGATCTTCCACTAAGAACAGTAATATATATAAATAAATAAATTGTCTAGTATACAAGATTGTTTTCTAAATGTGGGCTAAATGAAAATTGCATAACCTTAGTAGTTGCATGGTTGCATATGAAAAATACAATCAAATTTAAGGATTATTTCATTTTGATCACATAGAATTAGTTATAGTAAGTCGTGAGAAGAATTCTCATTTCACTTTTAGTATTGTAAGTAAATATGTTTTCTAATATTCTATATATTTTTGCAATAATTAAGTAGTTATATATATATATATATATATATTTCATTCTGAAAAGTTTACATATATTCATATGTACAAATGTTTTTAAGCCTGTAATTTGTACATGTACACAAAAGTTTCAAGCCTAAAAAGATCTACATATTGTATGTTTGAGCGGTGAATTTAATGATCTCTTCAAATCTACAACATCAAATTCATTAGGAAGTAAATAACAATAAAAATGAAGAACAAATGATCTTGAATGCAAAATTGAAAGAAAAACAATGAGAGAGTCCCTTTTTAAGAATTTACAATTGGTTGAAAAATTAGTTTTTAGTCAATAATAACTAATTCTATTTTTTTTTAAACTTAAAGGATTGTTAGAATCAGATTTGTTTAAAGAGTGCATTTTAGAGAAAGGAAGATATTGGAGAAGGAATATAGTTGGATTAAGGGCATAAAGGTCTTCAATCCAACATAGGCTGGTTAATAATCTTCTTTGATTTCTTAATAAACTTTAAATTTTATAGAATCTTAGTATTGAATTATTTGGATTAAATATTTTCTTGTAGATATGTATTGATTGAAATAAAAATTCAAGTGTAGTAGACTAGTTACAAATAATAAAAGTTAAATGAATGACTAACTCTAAACTCGAATATTCATTATTGTTTTTTTTTTCTTAAATTCTATAGAGCCAACTATTAGAGAACCATCATAAATAAATAAATAAAAAATATTTAGTTGCATAGTTGTTGAGTTTCAATTTTGGAGATCAAAAGTAATTTTAACTTATTCATAAAAAAATATAAATCATCATTTAATTTAACACATTTAGTTATCAATTTTCATCTCAACTAGTTTGAAGTATTACCATTTAAATGAACCTAGTGACCATTCTCATCAAAATTTTATCCATTTGTCTATACTTAAACAAGCTGAATTTATCTTTAGGGGTCATTTTTCCTTAATAACTATCATTGAACATAAGTGTTTCTCATCAAAATAAGGTTGGATAAGATTATTATTGTTATTATTATTGAAAGTGCTAAGTCTCTTGAGTCACATCATAAACCAATGAATCATTGATATTGAAAGAATGCTTGATAATTAAATATTGATGGTGAGTTGAGCTTAGAAATCGAGTTATTCCAATTAGCTTAGGTATCATTAGTCAATAAGAAATATTTATTATTAATTTTGTTTGGAAATGAAGAAAATAATTTGATCTAGTAATTGGCCTAGAAATATGTTAATATCCTCCATGAAGTGTCATTTGTAGATTTCTTCAATGTGTTTGTAATATGAGATATCTCAACTAGGGATTCTAGGAATCAAATAAATATTAGTTGGTGTAGTATGTTTGTGATGAAAATTTAGTGAGATAACATCAGTGTATTTAGCCAATTTAGAGAGAGTTCTTAGTTTTATGTTGTCGTGGTTAAGTAATTATGGTGGATTACGTTGTTGATTTATTTTTTTGTGGTGTTGTATTGGTTTAGGAAAGCAAAAAAGTGGGAATGACATATATAACATGTGTTCAATTAAGAAAATTACACCCAAGTCATCTTAACAAGCCCCATTAAAATAAGCGCAATCTCAACTTTTAAAAATATAATCAACAAAATAATATGTTTGAGGTTATTTGTTAACATTTTTATCAAACCTAGGATTGTGATGTGCTGGCTTGGAAGGAAAATGCAGCACAAGTGGAAGAAGGTTGGATTACAGTCACGAGTAAAAAATCAAAAGCATCCGGGCCTTCTCTAGAAATGACGCTTTGTTCCCACAAGATTAACTCTAAATGTAAAACATGATGTTCTTGGCTTGGGAGCCGGCTTTTTGGTGGCTGCAGGCTGTCCTTTTTTGCAGTCTGGCTTTTCTGGTTGTAAAGGGTTGCAGATCCCTTCAAAATCTGCTTTTCCCCTAATATCAAAAACATTTTTATCAAAACTATTAGAAATGGAATTTTTCCAGAAAACACATTAATTTAAGGGTGGGATAAAATTATCTTCAAAATTAAGAGCATGGAAATCTAGGCATATAACCCTTATAGTGATCAATGATAGAGCTCTAATATTTTCAATAATAGGATTGTTGCACCACCTACTCTCAAACCTTCATCTATATAAACTCCTCTCAACCATTCTAAAACTAAATAATTGGAACCAATCCTTTCCATACTTGACTAGTGAAAGAAAGAGCATTATTAAAAGAAGAAAAATAGATTCTTCATTTTCCTTGTAGAGTATACACCATCCATGCCCATATTTATCTCCATTTTTAAGCACATCCCAAGTGATCTCTTTATTTTCAAGAAAGAACCATAAAAAAAATACAATATTTTAAAGGATATTTGAACTTCCATTTTATTTTCACAACCAAATATCATTCTCTAACTCTTAAAAACAACATAAAACTTGATACCCCAACTTGAAGGAATATATACCTCAAGTAGCATTTGTTTCCAAAATGAGATCATATTTGGTTTTAATGTTTCTCACATGTGATTTCTTCAAACTAATATAGCTATCCAAATCATTAGCATATATACCTTCTTGCACAATCATTGTAGTTGGTTTTATTTCTTGTCCCAAAATATGACTAGCTCTATACAAGCTATCTAATTTAGAAATCATAAACTATATCCATGTAGAATAATAATCAACCCTTCAATAAAATTTTACTACTTTACACTACTATTGAAGGACCATAATAATCCTCATTATTGTACCATTTATAATTCTCCAAGAAATTTGTTAACCAATTAAAGGGGATATAAAAATATCATCTTCTATATTATAGATTATTTTTTCTACCTTTTATTTGGTTCTATAATCCAATATTTGATAGAGTATAGCTCAAAATATTTTAAGATTATAACCAAACACAAAAGACCTTTACCAACAATAAATATTCAAATACATTTAGCTGCCAAATATTTTCTAAAATATGAATATTATTCAATCCTCATCCACACTAGAATTTTAAAATAGAAATGCCATACAACTTAATTAAAATAATTCAATTTTCCTTGTTTCTTCCATACCACAAAAATATAAGGAATTATTTTAGAATATTTTATAAGACCCTCTTTGGGATGAAATATAAAGACATCTAATAAAAATGAATTTCCCCAAAGAATATTTTTAAATAAAATAATCCTCCACCTTGATGAATCCATTAATTACACTATAAAATTAGTCACGTTTCTACTTTTTCTATGAGCCAATTCAAGTCCTCTTGCCAAAATTATTAGGCTTAAAATTAAAACCTAAATACTTCAACCCATCTTGAAAATCAATTGTTTTATAAGAAAATAATTGAGTGAAATATCTAACACCATCTTTATCTAAACCAAAAAAGGAGATTGATATGTTTTTCTTGCATTGGCTCGATACTAGTAACAATTTAATAACTCTCTAAGGTTTCTTTGATAATTCGATTATCTCACCTTGAGAAATCATAAAATATAAAATATCATATAAAAATAAGTAGATGAGACAAAAAAACATATATTTCTTATAGTTACAATGAGAACTTTGCTCAAAGCTTAAAAAAAAATAGGAAATAATAGTGGGTAGTGTGAATCCTTTCCTAGTCATTTTTTTTGTTTGGTCTAAGAAACACGAGGTAGATCCATTTATAAGAACAACAAAAGATACAAAATACACATACCTCATAATCCAATGGAAACATTATAGGAAGAACCGTAAGTGTATCACCAATATTCTTAGACACAACTAGCTTACCATATCATAAACTCAAAATAAGTAGCTTTCTCATTTTTTGTTATAAAGTCCATCTTGCACAACACCAATCACCTCATGAATCTTTCTTCCTGTCAAAAAACAAATTGCTCACTTGAGGTAAAATTTGATAATAGTCTCTTTAACCTCATATCTATCATCTTACCAATAATTTTATAAATACAATTACATGGAGGTGCATCCCTATTCTCATTAGAGGAAGCATAATTATTAAAATTTGGGATGAAAGCAATGAAAATGGCATTAAAATTAGTTGAAATATTCCTAGAAGATTTAAAAACATTAATAACCCTTAACAAGTCATCTTCAATAACTTCAGAAAAAAAAAAGAAATTTTTTAATGAGCCAACCATTTGACTAAGAAACTTTGTCCCTCTAAAAGTTAGGAAGAATAATCTAAAGTTCGTTCATTGAAACCTCCACCAAAAGGCTCTAATTATCTTCATCATTAACAAGTCCTGAGAAAAGTGTGGTCATTTTAACCACCTCATCTATAGAGAGGTGTCTATCTTCCTCTTTAAAAAAAATAATTAATGTCGTTAAAATTGTAAACTATAGATTTGTCATTTATTAACATCTATCAATTAGTATTTATATTCTCCCAATAATTAACATATACACAAAATAAATAAAACTAAATATAACAATAATATATTTCAAAAAATATTTCAAAAAACAACATACATAATTTATGCTATATATACCAACTCCCATCTCTTTAACTAAAATTATAATAAATCTTTCTAAGAAGAATATTTTCTAAATCACTTAAACACTATAAAAAAATACCTTAACATCATTACATATTAATATTTAAATACCCACTTGAAAAGAGAAACATGTAACAAGGCAGCTTAAGTACCCTGGAGGGTTAAGGCTTCATTGCATACAAGTAGTGAAATGCTCAAATTGTAATCAGATTCAAGAAGCATATACACAAATCTAAAAATGATGAATATGATAAACAAGGAAAGTTATTGCTTCCATGCTTAAAGTTATAAGAGAAATTTATTAAAAAATTTAATAAAGAAGGTTATATTATTTCAAAGAAATATTACAAATTAATTATAAAGAAAAGTAAATGGTATGAGAGCATGCCACAAAGTTAATATGTCAGGTCATGTTCAGAAAGAAAAAAAAATACAAATTCAAATAAATAGAAATGAGTTAAAATACTACAATCTAGATTGATCAAAATATCAGACAAAAAAATCGTTACTTTCTAAATAAAAACGAGTTAGAATACTACAACTTGGATTGATCAAAATATCAGACGAAAAAATCGTTACTTTCTAACATGAATTCGCCCATCTTCATCATTAATCTTCTCCTTAAACTGATGATTTTGAACGCCTGTTTTCACCCTTCATCTTCTCCTTGAACTACTTATTTTTTTAAAAAAAATCATGAAAACCCAAACTTATATATATAATTTTTAATCTCCTCCAAAGAGTGAGTGCGTAGTATATGTATGACAGGCTGCTATGTTTCTTTTCATGTCTATTTCCATTTAAAGCATGTTGGCCAGTACACTATAAAAAACAAGTCTATTTCTATTTAAAGCAACGCTGTTGTGTTATCAAGTACGCCAAATAAATCAAAAGGAAATCTGCTCATAGAATTGCTTTTACTGGTTTACTCATGATTCATTTAAGTTCAATTCTGGTGCAATGATGAACATCTTATGATTCCTGTGAAGCAGGAGACATTTCCAGTTGGTGACTGTACAAGAGAGAACCTACCACCTCTGATCCTCCACTAAGAACAGTAATATATATATATAAAATAGCCCTAGTGCTCATTTGGTCGTTACTTTTTTCCTTTGTGACTTAAAGTTACTAGTTGTGACATGTGTCATGATTTATCTATGTAGCTCTTCATTATATTATTTCAATGTTTAGACTCTTCTTTTCTTTTTCTTTTTCCGTTTGCCTTCACATGAGGAAGAAATATGTAAAGTAGATTTAAAATTGGATCGACACTTATTGTACTTTGTAAAAGGTGGATACCAATTTCAAAAAGAATTTTTTATACAAAATAATGGATACCAACTTTAAAAGAATTTTTCATACGTAATAATGGATAACAATGGATAACAACTTCCAAAGAATCTTTTGTACAACAGAATTTTTCATACAAAATAATTACGTCTTTTTTCAATATACTTTATCTAAATCTTAAAAGTTTTGTGTTCTTTTAATCATTTTTCAGATAATGTTTTAATATAATATTGTAGTGATATGTGATATGTTTTTGCAATCATCCATCTTCACTAACACAATTTAATACATCTTTCTTTATCCAAACATATTTGTATGTATTCCCATATATTCACATCATTTATTAGCGTTGTCTTCATGCATTTATCCACAAACCCTAGATTCCATGGTCACTATACTAGATCATCTTTACAAAACATGAAATCATATTCATACAACATAGATTTGATTCAAAAATCAAAATTTTAAAATTCAAATTGAAGACTCTTGCTCTTTCCTAATATTTGTTGAGAGTCAACTTGGCACATGTTTTGTGCAACAATTTGTTATATCTTCATATTTAAAGACATTTCCTTCAACATCAATTTATCATCTTATAATAATTTGAATACCATTCAAGATCTTAGAGTATTCAAGGGGTATTTTAGGAACACTTGGAATGAGAGCATTAAATAGAATAGTAATTTAGATTAGAATCATTACTTGTATGTGTTTACCTATTATGTTTCAATCTCTATCATGATGATAAATCCAAGACAATCAAGGGGATAACCCAGGACAACTTTTCCCTTGCAATATGGTGATTTATTAAAGTTATTTTATTACCACTAGTGTTTGATAATCAAATGGGAGCAAATGATTTAATGAATTGTATAGAAGAAATTTATAAAAGATCGTATTAAGGCCACACATCTATTGGAAAATGAGCCACCTAAACAAAACACTAACCAATCACCAAGAGATTAGGTAGCTTAGTGGTAGAGCACCCTTTCTACAAATGGAAATCCCTAGTTTTGACTCCTAGATGGTCCATGGAATATTTAGGATGGTATCAAAGCCCAAGTTAACAATGTCAAACCAATCTAGGATCTTTGAGGACCTATATTGTAGTTCAAAGTGGGGTGATGGAAAATGAGCCATAGTCGAACTAAAATAGATCAGTCACCAAGAGGGCTCATAGCTTAGTGGTAGAGGAACCCAATAGAGAATGAGAGATCATACACTTGAATCATAGCTATTCCAAGAGATTAGATTTACATGATATGGAATTGATCCATAACCATGGAATCAATCCTTAGTGATCTACAAGTCTACGTAGAATTTGATAATAACAAGTATACAAGAGTAAAATCATTTTTTGTTTATTGAATGAACAAGTCCTATGCTACATAAATATGTATTCATAATCACGCTCCAAAATATTACTATTCCTATATATTACTTTATTCAATATAAGTTATTTTTTCTTAATTAAATTGTAAAAGTGTACAAAGGTCAAAAATATGCTTCCTACACTAATCTATGTGAGGAGGTATGTGCATATAAATTATTATTTTTAACTTACAAAGAAAAATAGAGAGAAAAACAATATACCATAGCATAGTGATTTATATAGGCAAAATCAATGTATCATTCAATAATCAATAGTTATTACACACTTATAGAGTGTAAGCCTTTATAATAGTATCACAAATAAAATATTTTTGATGAGGGCGCAGCCCGAGACTTAGAAAATAACCCATGAACAAGAGAATAATTTTATTATTCAGAAAATGGAGCTTCTTACATGTAGAGGATCTCAAATCCCCAAGTTCTACAACACATGCAAGTTACAGAAAGCTACAGAATCACCCTTTCGCAATATGCGAGCTTGTCCCCAAAAAGTTACCCAAAAATTAGAAACCCACCCATAAATAGAGCTCCTCATTAGTTTGGAACCAAAACAACATTCAAATTTGAGTTTAGGTGGTTTGGCACCAAAAATTTACAACTTGAAGTTCAAATTTCAAAAGAACATTTGCAATTGTATCTTCTAGAAAGTGTGCCAACTTCCCGGGGCCATAACTTTTGATCCAGGACTCCGATTCGTGAACCGTTTGAACCATTGGAAAGGTATCAAAGTCAATAATGCACAAAATATGCTATGCCGATTTTGGCAAGTTTCAGGGCCAATCCAGGAACTCTAAGTGCCTCAATCTAACTCGGAAGATTTTCATGTGCAAATATGGGAAACTAAAACTGCAATATCTTTCAACCCATGAACCGAAAATAAAAATCGTAAATTGGGAATTCCCCATTATGACGAAAAGGGTATCCAAATAAAAACATCTAAAAATTGAGAAACTTGAAATTTAGCTATTTTTGGGTGATGCAAGATTGCCCTTACAACACTGGATGCTCACGCATTAGACACCTTGAAGTGACCCCGTCGCGTCCGGATAATTGAGAAAACCAACGGTCCAACGCTACCTTAGGCGGCGGGGATATAGATCTTCCACGGGCCTTCCTCTCCATTTCACCCGGATATTCTTCCCTCACACATCTATTTTTGGTACTCCTTCCACGACTATCCAAGATTGCTTCAATCTCCTCCCTTTCTGAAGTAGGTGCTGGAATGCCATACTACCCTATTGCTGGTGCTTCCTTCGTTCCACCTTCGTGATACTCTGTCAAATCTGAAATGTTGAACACAAGGGAAATGTTGATTCCATCGGGCAACTCTACCTCATATGCATTCCCTGAATCATGCTTCTTCAAAATCTTACAGGGACCAAATTTCTTCATCTTCAATTTGTTATAGGTTCCCATGGGAAACCTTTCTTTCCTCAAGTGGACCATCACTTCATCATGTCTGAAACTCCTTATACCTCTTTCTGATCTGTAGCCTTATATTGCATATTCATCTTGTGTATGTTCTTGTACTTCTCATGTATATCCTTGAGTGTGTTCTACAAAATCTTCAGCTTCAGCACTTGTTTTTCTTCTCTTGGTCCATCTTCTCAATTTTGGAGTTGATGCAGGGGCTACCTCCATACTGTCTGGAGCTGATGATCTAGGTGCTTCTATTGACAAAATTGTTGTTGTAGAAAATTACACTGAGGGTAAGATCAAAGTCCCATCCCTTGGGTTTATCTCCTACACCAAACATCTCGATGGAGTTACCAGGACTCCTATTAACAACCTTTGTCACGCCCATCTATTTGTGGATGGTGTGCAGAACTGAACTTCAACTCTATCTTTAGCTTCTTCCACAAGGTCCTCCAAAAGTAGCCCACAAATTTGGTGTCACGATCTAAAAAATACTCTTTGGCAGACCATGTAGCCTCACCACCTCTTTGAAGAACAAGTCAGCAATGTGGACTGCATCATGGGTCTTCTGACATGGAATTAAATGTGCCATCTTTGAAAACCTATCAACCACCACAAAGACTGAATCATTCCCTCGTTGTATCCTTGGCAAACCAAGAACAAAGTCCATACTTATATCCTCCCATGGCCTCTCTGATATAGGTAAGGGCTGATATAAGCCTGTATTCTGGCTCACTCCTTTAGCCATCTGACATACCATGCATCTTTGTACAAACTTCTTCACATCCTGTGACAACTGAGGCCAATAATAATGCTCACTAATAATGGCAATGGTCTTATCCAGACCAAAATGTCATGCCATTCCTCCACTATGCTTCTCCTTTATCAGGTTCTCCCTCATGGAACTCCTTGGGATACACATTTGACTTCCCTTAAATAACATGCCATCCTAGATTATGAAATCCAGCCACCTTGTCATGTCCACTGTAACAAGTTCCTTGCAAGCTTTCCAAGTCTCTGCAAAATTAGGATCTTCTGCATACAGTTTCTTGAGTTCATTGAACCCAACCACTTCAATCTGCATCTTTTTCATCAATGTATGCCTCCTACTTAAGGCATCTGCAACCCTATTTGACTTCCCACTCCTATGTTTCAAAACAAAGGTATAACTATGCAAAAACTCTACCATTTCATATGCCTTTGATTTAATTTTCCCTGACTATTTATGTACTGCAAGGCCTAATGATCAGTATATAGAACAAATTCCTTCGGCAACAAATAATGTCTCCTAAATTTAGCGAGTTCTTGAGACGAGCCATTCGAATAGCCTTCACCTTCTCTGGGTCCATCTTGAGACCTTCTGCTGAGACAACAAACCCCAAGTACACTAACTCCCTCTTCACAAAACTGCACTTCTTCAGATTAATCAATAGTTTCTCTTGTCTTAACTTCTCAAAGACTCTCCAAATATGCATCAGATGCTCATCCAATGTCTTACTGAAAATCAAAATATCATCTAAATACACAATAACAAAACTTCCCAGAAATTTTTTTAGTACCTCGTTCATGAGCCGCATGAATGTGCTCGGTGCATTGGTTATCCCAGAAGGCATGACTAACCACTTGTATGGCCCTCTTTGGTCTTGAACGCAGTCTTCCATTCATCTCCCTCTCGAATCCGGATCTGGTGATATCCACTCTTTAGATCAATCTTTGTGAAGCACTGAGCTCCACTCAAACAGTCCATTAGGTCATCCATCCTTGGCAGGGGAAATTTGTACTTGATTGTTATCTTGTTTATGGCTTGGGAATTTGTACACATCCTCCACTTCCCATCCTTTTTTGGTGCTAGTACTGCAGGTACTGCACATGGACTCAAAATATCCCGTATCAAACCTTTCTCAACAACTCTTGAACTTATCTGTTCAACTCCTCATTTTCTGCTGGAGTCATTCTATGAGCTACCTTATTTGGCAAACTGGCTCCATGAATCAAGTCAATCTGATGACTGATCTTCCTTATTGGTGGTAAACCTTAGGTACATTATCAGAAACAATATCCTGAAACTCATCCAACATCCCATAAACTTTTTTTGGAACCTTCTCACTATCCTCCTTACTCCTCTAGGAATCAATGCATAACACACATGTGCTTCTGGAAACCTTCTAAAATTTTCTTCCATCTACACCAACAAATTCTAGCACTACTATATACCTTTTTCTTGAGTCTCATGGGGTTTCAACTTGTGAAAGAACCCCATCTTTGTCAGGAATAAGTGTTTGCATGGCCATCATGCATAGCTCGCCTATCGAACTACCATGGCCTCCCCAACATGTAACATGCATCCATGGGGATGATATCACATAGTACCTCATCATGGTAGCTCCCAATCTTGAACTTTACTAGGCACTGCTCATTGACCAAAACTTTGTAGTCTTTCTGCAACCAAGCAATTCGATACGGATTCAGGTGCCTTTCCCTCTTTAACTTCAACTTTGTGACCATCTCCTCTAACACCAGATTATCAGTGCTCCCACAGTCAATAATGACATCACAACATTTTCCTTCACACTTGCACCTTGTGCGAAACATATTCTTCCTCTGTTCTGGTTCCTTTTCCTCATTCACTAGGGCTCTCCTAATCACTAAGGTTTCTCCCCTTTCAGCATCATCTGAATGTTTAGATTGGCCTCCTCATCTACATGCGCAACCCTTCCACGATCTTCTAGCCTTTTGTCTGCCCTTCCTTAGTGTTGTGGACATTCATAGGCTCGATGCCCTTCCTCACCACACTGGAAACACGTTCCTCTGAAACCACCTCTTCCAGATCCTTGTCCATATCTCCCTTGTCCTCTACCTCTTTGATCGCCACTATTTTGATCACGAGGGTGGTAGAAGTTGTCATTCATTTGGCTTCGGCTGGTACCCACATCTTCACTTTTCTTTTCATCATCATTCCATTCCTGAAGGTCTACCATTGCCACTTCCGCTTTGACCTCCTCCGTCCTTTTGCGCCATCAAATCTTTTGTTCAACTTCTTCCACCTTTAGAGCAAGGCGATACACATCCTGATGGTGGTCAGTAGGTAGAGCTTAACTCCTCCTGAATGCTCGGTCGCAACCCATTAAGATATCGGGCTACCTTCTCCTTATTGGCCTCTGTGTGACCCGTTCTGATGATTATCTTGTGAAAATCTTCAGTATATTTTTTCATAGATCTGCTTTCTTGCTTCAACCCTTGCAATTTCTTCAACAGATCTAACTCGTAGTCCACTAGTATGAACTGCTTCTTCAGTTTCTCTACCATGCGATCCCATCTGGTGATATTTCCTTTTCCTCTTCGATTTCTTTCCAACTGGACCTCTTTCCACCAAATACTGGCACGGTCCTTCTGCTTCATTTTCACAAACTTAACCCGATCTGGGTCCTCTATTTCCTCATACTCAAAATATTCTTCTAACTTGTTGATCCAGTCGATCAACTCTTCCGGGTTCAGACTTCTAGAATAACTAGGGACTTCTACTCTGGGTCTTTTCCCAATCTTGGAAATGGCCCTTATTAGCCGCATTTGGTCTTGATCAATTGCTTCTTCTTCCTCTTCTACATCTGAACCCTCTTCCTCTCCTTCATCCTCACTTTCCTTCCTTGGGTTTAACCCTCTTCTCAACTACTCTTGTAACACATCAATCTATCTCTAGAGGGCTACCAGTGCATCTCTTCCACCAGCATTTATGCCTCCTTGACCACCTCTGGCACCACCACGCCTACCAGGCATCACTCTTGGAGGCATCTTTCTTGACCTTGACCCACAACCACGGTCTTGGTGCGAACTGCCTCACGATCGGCGATATGTCCACACGCTCAAGAAAACTCGCTCTGATACCACTTGATGAGGGCGCAGCCTGAGACTTAGAAAATAACCCACGAACAAGAGAATAATTTTATTATTCAGAAAATGGAGCTTCTTACATGTAGAGGATCTCAAATCCCCAAGTTCTACAACACATGCAAGTTACAGAAAGCTACAAAATCACCCTTTCACAATATGCGAGCTTGTCCCCAAAAAGTTAACCAAAAATTAGAAACCTGCCCATAAATAGAGATCCTCATTAGTTTGGAACTAAAAAAACATTCAAATTTGAGTTTAGGCAGTTTTGCGCCGAAAATTTACAACATGAAGTTCAAATTTCAAAAGAGCATTTGCAATTGTATCTTCTAGAAAGTGCGCCAACTTCCCGGGGCCATAACTTTTGATCCGGGGCTCCGATTCACAAACCGTTTGAACCATTGGAAAGGTCTTGAAGTCAATAACGCGCTCAAAATTTTCTATGCCGATTTCGGAAAGTTTTGGGGCCGATCTGGAAGCTCTAAGTGCCTCAAATCTAACTCAGAAGATTTTCAGGTGCAAATATGGGAAACTAAAACTGCAATATCTTTCAACCCAGGAACCGAAAATAAAAACCATAAATTGGGAATTTCATTATGATGAAAAGGGTATCCAAAAATGTAAAAAACATCTAAAAACCAAGAAACTTGAAATTTAACTATTTTTGGGTGATGCAAGATTTCCCTTACACCACTGGATGCTCATGCATCAATTTTGGATTAATTGCGTAATAGTATCTACAAAACTCATGGTCAAAACATTAATCTCAAGAACCCAATAGTCAGGAGAAGTAATACTTTAAACCATCAAATGGTAAATTAGGAAACCAAAAGCTAAAACTACCTAAAATGGGGAACCCAGATCCCTAGTTAAAAACTCAATGCCCAAATCCAAAGATGAGCCCATCGGCTATAAATAACATATTCCTTCAACCTACCATAATATCATCATAATGCATTCACCAACATGGTAAATCTATTTTGGCTCCATTAGCTATATTCAAAGATATTGTATGACATTTCATAACATGCATAGTAAGTTGGTGAAATGAAAGAAAGGGGGGGGGGGGGGGGTGTAGAATGATCTAAGAGTTTAAACACACTTACATTTTTCCTTCTCCTAATTTCATTAGAAAAAGAGATCTCACAAGGATAGGATTGACTTTCAACCTTGAGGTGAGTCAACCTTATGTGGAAGGTATTTTGTTTTCCTATGATAGAAATGACTAATTGGTGCTTTTGGGAGATAATTTAAAATGCATTAAAACTTGAGGTGAGTCAAACTTATTAGGAAGGTCTTTTGTTTTCTTACAATAGGAATGACTAATTGGCACTTTTAGGAGATAATTTAAAATGTATTAACTAACTAAATTACATGACATAACACTTGAATTGAAGAATATTATGATAAAAAAATGGAAACACTAATTTTCAGGTAAATCTGAGAAGGGTAGAATGGTGTGTACCTATGCTAAAAAGAAGATTATGAGCTTTGTAGCAAGACTGGTTCACCCTAGGGCATATGGGTCCTAGCACAGGGGTCCAAAATCTAATTTTGTAGTCCTTAAATATCAAATCTAAGCTTTTGATTTCTCCAAGTTTGACTGTCAGAAAGTTAGAAATAAATATTGTAGGTGAGTTTTCATATCTTGACAACAATGATGATAACTTTGACAACTTTGCAAAATTGTTCCTTTGATTAAATTTAAGTCCTTCACTTGTAAATCTATACATACAAAGAGAGAAGAAAAATTGTTTTTTTTTGGGTGAATGGGGGTTTGCCTTTGTCAAACCCCATGTTGGTAATTAAACCTTGATATTAAAATGATGATAAATGGAAGAAATTGATGAATGAACAAAGATATGCTACAATTTACTAAACCCTTAATAGCCTCCCTTACAAGACTGAAGTCTAACACATCACTCTAAGGATTGGATCTTGCTTGAATTGGCTTGAATGATTGCTTGGTTTGATGCTTAAATGCTTTATTGAATGCTTGAAACCTACATCATAATGTTAGCTCCAAAACATGGAATGAACACATATACACTTTAACATTATGTGATCTTAATTGCTTCTATAGGTGATTGATAAATCTACTCTCATATGCTCTTGACAATAATATTTTTTCTTTTGAAATTTGAATTATGCATGTCTTTAATGCTTAGTTTCGAATTGATAAAAAAAACTATGTATTTATAGGTGTTTATCTAATTTACCAAAAAATAGATTCCACAAGATGGCATTTAAGACTTGAATTTGAATCATTAAATACTGCCAAAAACATATTAAAAATTGGGTCTTGGAACTTAAAGGGGACCCATTCACCCTTGGGCGAATGGGTCCTAGGACCTAAGTCTAGGATACACAATTTCCAAGGTATTTAAATTAATGTAGGAAATTGTTTAATATAGGTTTCCCTTTTAGAAAATAGGAATAATAAGGCTTTGGAATGCATAATTTAGGTAACTAGAAGCTAGATTAAGTCTAATTAATTAAGGGGATGCAAACATAGTGTGAAATTGTAAAGGTGTACAATTTTCTACACTACATTTAGCCCCCACTTTAGTGAGAGTATGAGCCCACGCTCAAACTCACACTAAAGTAGACAAAAAATTCAAAAGAGGTCTAATTATACAATTGTTAGAAAGATGAGATGACAAGGATCAAGGTGGATGATCAAGCCCCTAGGATCAAATATCCCTTGGAAAACCAACAAAGGAACAAAGAGACACATGCATGTAGTAGCAACACAAGATACACAATCATACAATGTCAAAATTAATGCAAATATTAAGAAGGGGTGGATCAAGCTTCAACTATTTGTCCAAAAGGTATTATCAAGCCTAGGTTTTTTGTCCAAGAATACGCTCACAAGGGCTAATGTAGTTTGATATACACTCGGTGAGTCCCAAGGTAATATGAGAAACACGCAGTAGTCTAGTTCAGTCTGATATACACTAGGTGTGCACCCATAAAGAGGTGGTAGATGGGAAAGTCATGCTAGGTCTACAGCTCCCATATGTCAACCATACCAAAATTTATAATCCTTGGTAACTTTGATAAGGTTCCACACTGAATAATCACAAGTTTCACAAGGAACCACTAGAAAGCAAGTTGTGTTATGCTTGGTGGCCAAGATTTGGTTTAGGATAGTCAAAGAGGATTTGCTTAATTCATGAAAGGTGTCACTTTAGGGAACATGACACTCAATATCACCACCAAGAGAGGACTAGTTGAGGGATAAAAGGTTCGCACCTTAGGGAATGCAAGCCATAAAATTACCACTAAGACGAATGGCATATGCCAAGAAAGGTCACACTCTTGAAGGACATCAAACCCAATGTTACCATCAAGTAGACACATCATGTGAAATAAGAAGGCCACACTTTGAATAAAGGTTGAATGTCATTAAGTAAGCAATGAGACGGAGGTATAATGCCCCCCACTTTAAAGAAATTTTTAAACACCATACTATGAGCAATTACATTAAAGTATAAGAAGATAAAGTCCAATGCATGAGAGCTTATTTGGAAATCCCTATGTCAAACATATGTTTCCAAATTGGAGCCGACGATAATGGGGGAATGATATGATGTATTCACAACCACTTTCAAAGAGTCTCCACTCAAGGATAACCCTAGAGATCTCAATGCAAAGGAGATTGTAATCTTGCAATAGGGCTATCCTAGAGATTGAATGATAGATAACAAGGGGTTCACCACCAAGTGTAAACTTGGAAAAGATAATGAATTGGAAAACATAGTGTGATATGAAAACTAACTCTAAATGACCTAAGAAAGTGAAAAAAATGTAACAGAAAGTTATGAGACTAGAAGT
>VDFB02025473.1:0-25588 GCA_007258455.2 Sequoia sempervirens | reverse complement strand
TAATTTTATACATATTTAATAATTTTGTTAAAGAATATAATATATAATTATAATAAGTTAAATAATTATATTATTTATTATGTAAAATATAGCTAATATATACTTAACTATATTGTAGAATATTGAAACCTAGCGAAATGGCACCAAAATTTTGAACTTAATTAACATACTATAAAACCTAACGAAACCAAGTTGTAGCTCGTCAAATTGGAGAAGTGAAAGGTCAATACCAGTGCCAAGGAAGAGTTTGGAGTAGTGAAAATAAGGTCAATGCCAGTGCCAAGGAAGAGTTTGGAGTAGTGAAAACAAGGTCAATGCCAGTGCCGAGGAAGAGTTTGGAGTAGTGAAAACAAGGTCAATGCCAGTGCTGAGGAATAGTTTGGAGTTAAAACAAGGTCAATACCAACACCGATGAAGAGTTTGGAGGAGTAAAAACAAGGTCAATATCAGCATCGAGGAAGAGTTTGGAGGAGTGAAAACAAGGTCAATACCAGCACCGAGGAAGAGTTTGGAGTTAAAAAAAGGTCAATACCAACGCCGACGAAGAGTTTGGAGGAGTGAAAACAAGGTCAATATTAGCACCAAGGAAGAGTTTGGAGGAGTAAAAACAAGGTCAAAACCAGCATCGAGGACGAGGTTGAGGGCACTCAGGGAAAATCAATGACCAAGGGGCAATGAGTACTGTAAGTTTGGCACCCCCATTCTCTTTAACCTTCAATTTTGATGCCTAGTTTCCAAAGATCTTCTCATACACTGGCACCCCCATTCTCGTAAAATGGTATAAGATAAGACAGGAAAAATAAAATAGCTTAGTCTTTCACATTTTTTCTACTAGCCTCAGGTCTTGGAAAATCCCCATAATCTACCCACATCTTGGTTGAGGTCTAGGATTTCATCACACATAGCCTTCATCACATGAGTCTGAAGAAATTGTAGACTTAGCCCAAGTATATGCTAGGCTAAGGTAGATCTAATGAATGGAAATAGAGGCATATAATTCTTCTTTAATACCTCCAGCACAAACATATGCAAGGTGTTGGTTGTTTTTATGGTAAGCAAGTTGAACTTCTAATCTACCTATGGAATTTCCAATTCTAATAAAGGGTAGTTCTTAGGACCTGGACAAACTGACGAAGATTTGAAAGACCTCTTACACTTTGGGCTTTGCGAGACCCGGGAGGGTGATCACTTAATGTGTTTACAACCTCTGCACCATCATCATAAACAACATTAACAACAATAGATAATCTCATTTAATAGCTAATACCGAATAGAATTGGTTGTTTATCAATAATATCAACTATTTGGAGCATGAGATAACTACCAAAAAATTTCACAGTATAAGATAGTCATTTATTTTCAATTTGTAGCAAGCTCTAGTTAAAGGTAAACAAATACTGAACCATATGAATATGTACAACTTAGATCAATGCCATGTATCCATTGGAGGAATCAAATTTATAAGCATCTAAGGGTTTATGACAGATTTAACACATAACATATAAGATCTCCTTGATAACATTGCTTTACAATCTCATCAATATGTATTCTAACCCAATACTACTTATCAAATCCTTATACAAAACATATCCACCTACAATCTCATTCAAGAATTTTAATTAATTCCTTGAATTAAACGTAAAACAAGAATCATACACACCACAACAGTGAGATGAACGAAACAACCGTTGATCATTTTATTCAAAATTTAGATATTCTTGTACAATGGAGAGACATGAGTTTGAATCAATCATATCAATTCAAATGCTAGTACTGTCATAAAACATCAAATCCCCATGAATTCAAAACCTACTACAGAATGACTCAAAACCTAAATTGCATTTTCCCTAAAACCATTAGACTTTACAATTTCCTCTACAACTTCATCTAGACTCAACCAAATATATCTAACTTGCTAACCTATCCTTCTTATAGAAAAAGAAGGAGAAAACAAGCATTGGGCCAGAAAGCACACGTGTCACTAGCCAATTGGACTACCTTGTGATATTCCAAAAATTTGTTACAACAACAATCTCCCCAGAGAATCTTCTTGTTCATCATGCCCACTAAGAATGGTTGATGCAGCAACAAAAAACTTCAAGAATTTTGTGCCTAGACTGTCACCAAAAAACAAAACTAGAATATGTTGTAACTGGAAGAGCCGATTTTTCAACTATTAGTAGCTTACTCCTTTCCACTCTTCCTTAGTTAAATATACATTTACCCATTTCTGGTACTCTTCATCAGTTGGCCAATCAAAATTTATCACCTCATTCACCTTGACACTATAAGGTTTGTACTTAACTACCACTTGATTCACTTCTCTTTCAAAAGAATCCAAGAATGAGTTAGTGCTAATGATTTTGTGCATATAGCTCACCAACAAATCATAATCTGAGTTCCCCTATTTTTTAGGGTTTTGTAGTCAAAACATGATATAAAGGGGCTCTTACACTTTTTGTGATTATTGAAGCTTGTGTAAGAGGCCCCATGCATACTATTGTAATTGTAGGATGCATGAATAGGGTGTAGGATGAGAAATAAAGAAGGTATAGCTATTGTCCTCAATAGTTTTGTGAAGAAAAGCATGTGAAATGAGAGGTTCAAGCCTAGGTTTCAACAAAACATGTATGGGAGATCTAATTTTATGAATCTTTATCCATGTGCAGACCTAATGGGTTGTTTATGAACACTGAATATAAATGATATACATACACACACACACATATATGTATGTATGTATGTATTGTATTTTTAAATGTAAATGTAAATGCAATTACTGGATGCTCTCCTAGAACAATAAATGCAACATATCATTAAAGAAATCTATATCTATGTATATAAATGTGTATTTCTAAATGCAAGTGTAAATGCAAAGAGCATATGGTTTTGTAGTGTTATAGATACAACATATCCATAAATTAATGTAATTGAAATTCTAAAGTCTTCAACACATATAATATGAAATCGATCAAACTATTAAACTACATGAGAAATAAATGAAAACAGTAAATGCATATGTATGTGTATTTGTAAATGTAAGTGTAAAATAAATAAGAATAATGAAAATTATAAAAGAATACAAGGAAAGGTCTCATCCCTTCTTGGTAGTGATAACCTCCTCCACACACAACCCTTAAAAATTATGAATAGAAGAATATAATCTTTGAAGAACTCAAAGTTGATTCTCTCCTACCTGATGCAATTAGTCATTTTATCCTTACAAACATTTATAGTGATTACTAGAGGCACATAGACCAATTCTTCATAATAGAAGAATTTGATCTTAGTTTTCCAATGATGGCATTATGAGAAAACCTTAGGTTAAATGAATAATTCCTAGCTAAGTTCTTTAAATCATGTCCAACCGTATAAGAGAAGACTGCTACTATGTGTACCTAGATACCATGGAGAAAGGCTCTTTGGGCTCTTTCATCAATCATCCTACCTTAAAACATACCAAAAGTCTCCTAGCAACTAGACATAGGAAGATTTGAGATGACTTAAAAAAAAATTATTGCCAAAGCATAAATTTATGATGACTTAACTAGGCCTAGTAGAGACTCCCTCCCCATTAACCACTTAGGCATATGGAAATTAAATGTAAATTTACAGTTTCTATTTTTAGTCATGTAGGTGTCCAATAAACCACTTGGTGGTGTTTCCCTTCTATTTTATTTACTTGAATGAAGAGAAAAAGTCATTTGATTACAATTAGAGAATACATTTGAGGCCTTGGTTGTGTAACTGGTGGACCATAGTCACATTTAACACTTGTTACAAAGTTTGGGAGTTAAAATGTTAAGTAGATTTGATTTGTGATGGACACAGTTGGATGGTAGTAACAATAACTTGCAATCTATTAAGACTTGATTACCTTATAACTTGTGAAATTCTAGCGATGAAATGATAGATTAATCATAATGTCACCTTCGGATCACATCACCATAAAAGAACTTCATCCAACATCCTTATGAGTGTAGGTACCACCAAATAGGTATTTGTCAAATTTTTCTTCCTCGAGCGAGGGAAATTCAAGAAGAGAAGAGGAAAGCGATACATGTAGTATGTCTAAAAGAGGGAGATCAACTAGAGGTCAAAAGATTAGAGGAAAATTCGGTAAATGCATGGAATTTTTTCTTGCTGAAAGGGGGTCATTTTCTTATGATGATGAGAGCATAGGTGACGTTGAGGTGACCTTGAGGTACAAACATCTACGGAAAGAATGGGTACCCAAGGAACTTCCTCCAATAAACACTAATTTTTGTTTCAACGAGAGGATATATCGCATAACACCATCGTCATTACATGGTTTGGGCCTATTTTGCATGGATAGCATAAAGGTCTGTTATGACAAAGTTACTAAATTGATGGAGTATGTCAGACCCTATTACAGTTACAAAGATTGGATGCAGTTGGTTCGATATACATGAAGTATGTGTAGGTATGCACTGTCAACAAATTATATACAACTAAAAGATAAGGATCAAAATAAAGGAGTGGCTATGTACATTGATGGAAGGCCAAAAGCATCAGGGAATATTGTAGGGTTTATAAACAGTACATGACCTGGGTCAACAAATAAGCAACCCAATTGCATATTCGAGGTGCATGAGGGAAAACGTGTATTCGTATGTGCGATAAAATCAATAACTACAGGGGAAGAGTTGCTAATCAATTACAATTTGAATCACTTAATTACAAATATAATTACTATGGGGGTGGTATGTACTATGTACCATTTTACCCAACCTCCAATTAATGACTCTAATATACCATTTTATTCTTATGTTTTCTTTCGTAAGTCTATTGGGTTCATTTTGGTAATGTTTTCTTATATTTAATTTTTGGCACAGTGGGACATTGATCGTATGGAGAAGGCTCTAGCCTAGAGCATAGATCGCGTTGTATCTTTAGGTGCTTCTACCTGACAGGTTTACCTCATTTTAATTGTACAAATTAGATACAAGCAAATTTTTTAATTATTATATTTTTTTCATAAGTTTTTTGGGTTAATTTCGATAATTTTTTTAATATTCTTGTTGCAATCGACTGATCGGGGAAAGGCACCAGCAGTATATGAGAGCGTCCATAGTGAGGTGTAGTCAATATTTTGTGATGATGACATTGCTTATTCAGCAAACCCTCTTGATATGATAAGGAAGATCCAAAAATAATGCAAGGAAGAAATCGTTAAGTTGATATTCATAGTGCCTCAAATAGATGAGATAAGAGAGAGGGTTAAAATATTGACTAAGAGATCATAAAACTTGCAAGTAAGTTATCATGAGGTCTTTAATTATAACATAAGTTCATTCATGGTTTTATATTTTGTACTCTTTTATGTCATGAACTAAAATATGTGTTGTTTTTACAGGGTTATTTGCCTCCTCATGATGCTCTTGGCCATGATCAGGGTATTGCAAGTGTTCATCCTGATCTTCCTACGCATACATCACATCATCTGACCCCATCATCCGTGCCTATATTGTCATTTGAAATGTTGGCAACACATACCATGCACGCATCCATTCATGCACCCTATGGTGGAAAACACATGCCAGAACATGCGTTAGGACATGTACCTAGGGATCTAGAGGCCACTAATACTAGTGATATTTTAGCAGCATTTCCTAGATCTTCCCATATTACTAGTACGGGAACATTTTCGGTCACATTTGTGGTGACCGAGGATTTCATTCCCATAAAGATAGAGAAGGTCCTAGGTACTTTAAAATGTTTTAATTATTATTATATATAATCCAATTGAAATTTACTTATTGATCGCTCTTTTTAGACTATTGATCCCATGATCATTTTGTAGGAAATGATGTTTTTTATAAAAATCTACGTGATATTACATTGGAGCTCTTCGGGCCCACCATATGTACAAGGTGGAATTCCCAAAATCAAGATTTAAAAGATGAGCTCATTAACCATTTAGTTGTGTTGTTTGGTGATAAAACATTCAACAAAACCAAGGTCCTTAAGAAATCTGGTACCTATCTAAAGTATGTGAGGGACCAATATAGGTCACATTTAGAGAAGAACAAAAAGTATGAGCATCCCCCCATGATTCTAGAGAGGGAGTGGAAGGACCTAGTTTTGGATGGAAAGGAGAAGGCTAAAAAGAAAAAGGAAAGACACCACCGGACTAAGGAAGGTATGTGATACTATCAACAATGTAATTATATACTGATTACTCTTTCTTTTTTACATAATCTAACGTATTTCAAACTTCTCATAGGCTGCCTGACACATTGAAGGAAACAAAGGAAAGACTAGAAAAGAACGAGCAGCACAAACTTGGCTTTGGTGGTTATATGAAATTAGCCGCACGAATTGTAAGTATCAATAAATAAAATATTGCATCCAAATAATAAATTGAAAACAATTTTGGTTTTATCACACCATAGAATCAAAATTCATGATCTTATGCAAAAATGTAGGGCTCTGAATTTAACGGAGTTCCCACAGAAGAGGACCTAAAGATTTCCTTCCAGCAAGGCTATGGAGCCATGGCTAAACACCTAAAAGTCTTGACTAGGAAAACACAATCTTCCACTGCATCTGACATGCAGGTAAATAAACTTAATAAAGTTTATTTAAAATTGAATACTTGTGCAATCTATTCAATATTAATTTCCACCATAAAGTAATTGCATGTCTATTTGTTTTAAACATTCAAGCAATGATAATACTGAACATGCCATTGGAATGCAGCATGGTGAGGGTGGAGCACAACCTGCAAATGAAGGTCATGGTGTGCATCCTGGTACTTTAGAGCATGTAAAGCATGATCAACATGTTGAGCATGATCAGGCTAGAGAAGATCAGGAACATGATGTGGCCCCATCAGGTAAAGAGGACCACTCTAAAGTTTTTTTAAACATATTTAATTCCAATTGGTGTTTTAATTAATGTAACCTTTCGTGTTTCAACTTTAGAGCACGTAGAGCATGATCAACATGTTGAGCATGATCAGGCTAGAGAAGATCAGGAACATGAAGTGACCCCATTAGGTAAAGAGGACCACTCTCATGTTCTCTTAAACATATTTAATTTCAATTGGTGTATTAATTAATTTAACCTTTCATGTTTCCACTGCAGATCAAGATTTAGAGGGTGTTCAACATGTTGAGCATGAGTCTATAACAAAATTTCAGGAACATGATGTGCACCCATCAGGTAAAGAGAACCACTGTAATGTTCTTTTAATTAATGAAATACTTGTAACAATAATAATAAAACATATCATTTTAACATTTCTTTCTTATTGCAGCAGACCCCCCTTGCAGTGGCATCCATGTCATGAGCATACGACTAGGTGTACATTAAGATCACTAGCAGAGGGCAGAACAACTAAAGGGGGGACATGTATTGATTTAGAAAATGATACTCCACTTCAGATTTCTGTAGCTTTATAAAAGAAACAAAAAAAGAAGTGATTGTAATCATATCATGACAACCATATTTTTGATAATATGTAAAAACTGAAAGAATGAATATTATATGTTAATGAATGAATGCGAATATGTTAATTAATGAATGTTATATGTTAATGAATGAATGTTATATGTTATTAATGGATGAATGAATGTTATATGTTATTAATGGATGAATGAATGATTAATGTTATAAGATTGGGTATGGGGAATTGAGAGTGATGTGAGGGGGGGGGAGGGGCCAAATGAGCTTCCACCGTCATGTGGTTGGCCCTGTTAAGTAGAGAATATTAAACTATTCTCAAAATAAAGAGAAGCTCAATAAGGTAATACACTTTTCAATATAAGAAATGCATCGTTTGAAGCATCAAACCAATATGAAAAGATGAAAGAAAGTGCTAACTTTTCACTATGGTGGTAGAAAAATGATTCTTTATACCCTGAATCCATGCTTTGCATCATAATTTGAAGTTGTTTCCATTCCAATGTTCTGAGTTTAGTTTGTTTGTATGGCTTTGTATGAATACCACATTGTGTTGTGTGTGGATTTGGTTTCAAAGCTCTATTTCTTTTGTTTTTAGTGGTGAGATAACTCTAAAATTTGACTTTTGTGCATAACAGGTTAGTGGAAAAATTGACAGCTCTGAAGGGTTTAGAGGCTCGATTGAGATAGATAACAGATATTTGGATCTTGTTGTTGATGGGAGGCTTCGACTTAACCATAAAATTTTGTACCATTTGTAGGTATGCAAAAGTTTCTCTACTTACATTCATTCTTGATCATAAATGTTGTAAATGATATTAATGCTTCAAACTTAAGATTCATTTCATTGTTATAATGATCAAAATGTTATACTTTGCTATAAAAATTCAAGCATTCTCTTGCCCCCTACCCTTTGCTCTCTCCCCCCTCCTTTTAAAAATTTTCTTTATCATAAAAGATTCACATTTTTGTCTCATTTACAAAAAATTATCTGAAGCGCTAGGAGTGAATAAAGATATGTAAAAAATGATGGATTATGTCTAAACAACAACTTACCATCTTATAGCTAATTAAATCCTTAATATTTGAATAGTTTAGAGCTCGAATAATGCTTGTATATGCATGTGTAGCAATAAGGGAGCCTATGTGAAGATTGAAATTTAAATGTTCATCACTTTGGTATTTTTCCTTAGGTAGTGAAATGATATTTTGAGTAATACAAACCTACACACACATTGATATTTTTCGGCATTGGATTCAAGAAGAATTTTTTTCTCTTATTCCTACCCTCAGCTAGACATGGAGGTATATAATATCGGTTTATGGGTTTATTCTGTAAGTAGTTAATTTCAGAGGAAGACTAAAATCTTCATAATGTCCTGTGCCAGGTGTGAAAGCATATGAATCACTTGCTGACGGTACCATTTTGTATTCATCCAAAAACTGGTTTGTTCTTTTTTTTATGTTTCTTGCATGTGTTTTTTTTAGGCTCTAGAGAAGTAGCTCGGCTCTTTCCTTTGCACTTTTCATCTATTTTGATGATTACAGTAGATTTTCCTCATAATTTTTAATGTAGATTTGTTTGTAACCTTATTTTCTACCAATCAATTTGCAAACCACTCACATATTAAGGACCATTTCACTAACTTGTAGTCATCCATTACTTCATATGTTGCAGGTTGTGTCTGTGTGCCAATAAATCTTGATGATTGCAAGAACTTTAATCCTACAAGTGTACCCAATCTTTCTCAAGTAAAAGTCTTACCTTATTCTATAGTACTTTAAATGGCTAATTTAAGGTGCTTCTTTAGATCTAAGATAGTTGAACACTAGATTAAAATATGGTATTAGATGGGCAGTATAATGATAAAGCTGAGGTCCACTGAACACAAATTACGAACATAATTTACTAGACTATGAATAGTGTTACAATTATAATTATTTCTCCTTTACCTACCTTTGCATTAATGAAAAAGATAGCAGATATTGGAAGATCATTACATGTCTCATGTATGTGTTAGTATTTTAATTTGGTTTAAGTTGTTCAAGAGCTTGATTAGGTCAAGAATATGTTCTACAAGCTTTGTTCTCTTGGCACTACTCAACATTTTCCCTACACATTTTCTCTTCAATCGAGACGTTTCTTAACTCCTTCCCTTGTTAGCCCTTGGTTGTTCTCAAGTGTAATGCTTTTTCTATGCATCTTGTAGTCTATATGTATGATCAGTCATCTCTTATGAAGTATGGATAACCTTTCATGGGATTGTTGTTGTAATTAGACAATTGCCATTGTGAGAATAATCATTTAATTTGTGTGGAAGTAAGTCTTCATATTATTGGACTTGGTATTGTAAACTTGTCTTTGCAGGATTCTCTCGGGGGGAACAGTAGAACTATGATGATAGCTAGAGTTGTTTCTTAACTCTTTCCCTTGTTAGCCCTTGGTTGTTCTCAAGAGTAATGCTTTTTCTATGCATCTTGCAATCTGTATGTATGATCAATCATCTCAAGTGTAATTCTTTTTCTATGCATCTATGCATCTTGTAGACTGTATGTATGATCAGTCATTAGTCTCTGTGATGGTACATTTCAATGAATATTTTTTAAAAAAAATTGCATTGTTTCATCGCAATTTCGACGAAAACCATCGACGAATCACCGTAAAGGTCTAACGAAGTTGCTATAGTTGCAATGAAGGCTTCGTCATAACTCCTTGCCCATTTCATCACAATTTCAACAAACTTCTAGTGTTGTTTCAATGCTACTCCTTGCCCATTTCGTCGAAATGGCGATGAACTTTTGCTGTTGTTTTGACGCTACTCCTTGCCCATTTTGTCTAAATGGCAATGAACTTCTGGTGTTTTTTCGACACTACTCCTTGCCCATTTCGTCGAAATGGTGAAAAACTTTTGGTGTTGTTTTGACGCTACTCCTTGCCCATTTCATTGAAATGGCAATGAACTTCTGGTGTAATTCGTCGGTGGATAAACAAAGTTTTTGTTGATATTTCGATGAACATTTGAGTCATTTTATGATGCCAACGACTGACTAATCTATGCCATTATTTTGACATTTAATTCTTCATCGGCCTTTTGATGAAAAAATAGCGACGAATTTTTTTTCGTGAATTCATCAATTTTTTGACAAATGTTTGTCAAGTGATCGACAAATGTTTGTTGAGCGATTGACAAATGTCTGTTGGAAAATGGAGTCAAATTCAGTAGTGGTACTATTCTCATTCATGTCGGGAAACAACATTGTATTAATGTAAATCCTTGAGTAATGTATCTTCATGTTATAAATGTATTTTCCTTGTGTATGTCATCTTATAGTTATTGGTATATGTTATCTTCCATGTAATGTAAAGATGTTGATTCGAAAAGTAATGGTCATGTAACCCCAAGAGACTTTGTTATATGTTGTTCATGTAAGGTTGCATTTCATGTGATGTATATTGTTGCATGTTAGTTACTATTTAAAAAAAAAAAATTGTGCCATTCATGTTAGATATGTTAGTTTCCTTTGGGGTTGCATGGTGGGGCGTTACACATGGTATCAAAGCCAAGGTTCAAACACTAGGCACTAGGAGCCCATTACATCAACCTAGTCGCTCATACTCTTGAGGACTACATCTTTTCTTTTGTGTGATCTTCTCTTAGTAACCTGAGTTTGTCTCAAGGTGGTGTCGACTCAAGGTGGAGGAAATCGAAGGAAAGGATAGGACCCTCGGTGTAGTGTGCAATTGACCGATATCCATTCTAGAGGGGATGCATTTTTGGACCCTTGTGTTACCCTTGTGGTGCCTTGTGGTATGTGCTCCTTGTGATTTGAAATTGAGTGTGTATGCGGTGAATGTGTGTTTAATTCTAAAATTTTGTGCTTTTTTTGTTGTAAAATTGTGTTTTTTTATTTTTGAAAAATATGATTTTGTGTTGCAGATTGCCTTGCATGAAAATGGTGAATATTAAATGAAAGATGAGTATCTTGAATGCATAATTATGTAGTGTTTTGTGAAAATGAGGCAATTTCACATAGTAAAATGTATTATATGACACTAGAAGTATTGATATGAGTACAATATGAATGCATTAGATTGGATAAGATGGACTTGTACTATGTTTATTATGTTGTTGATTGGTGATTGCTTTATGAGATGATTATGTTGTGGTTACTATATGTGGTCTTAGTGAGAGGGACAATGTAGTATCACTCGTTCGCGAGTACCCTACTACACTATGATTTCCTTTCACTGTGTGTCTATTATATATATATATATATATATATATATATATATATATATATATATATATATATATATATATATATATATATATATATATATGTTGTAGACAACATTCTTTTTTATGCAGGATTGTAGGTTCCAAGCCTCAACTCCACCTGCTCTGGTAGGACTGGGCGAGCCTCATAAATCCCAATGGGTATGACATGGAAACACGGAGTTGACAAGAAGGATCCCCAACCTTGACATCATCCTCGACGAGGATAAGTACCCCCACCTTGCAACCCTTTGGTATGATTTTAATTTTTTGGAAGTTGTTTGGTTGGATGTCTTTCATTATTTGATTATGTCATGATGTTATTGTTGGAGTTGAGGTTGTTTTCATTTGCATACATTTTCTTCTACATTGCGACTTCCAGGAGTAAGTCGAAGTCTAGGGGGGGAGGATGTATTGTCCCTCCAATATGGCCTTTTGGTTATTTGTGTAAGTGTTTATTTATGTTATCGTTGTTTCATACATAATATTTTATTGGCCTTGATTAATCAATTAATTAAATTAAAAGTGGTTCATAGAGTAATCTAAATAAATTTGGAAAATTAAAATAACAAGTAAATAAATTAATTTTCTGAAATATAAAGGATAAGGTTTGTTAATGAATAATTAAATTAAATTTGCTTTGTTGAAAGTAAATGCTTTATTAAATGGTTTTGGCTAAAACTGAAAGTAGGTAAAGATGGAGAAAAGATAATTATTTTAATAAAATGAGAAGGAGATAGGATTTGCAAAATGAAGTGTAAAAACAAGAAAATAAATTAAATGATGGAAGTATTTTGCATGCAGGCATGCATAACTCTAAACTGTTTGTTTAAAAAAAAAGGGGGAATTTGATGTCTTATTGGAGGATTTTCGAGTTTTCATCTGATTTTCGAAATTAAAAAAATAAAAAAGGAAAGAAAGTAGTTATGATTCTTTTTTTGAAAGATGGATAGTGTTTCTATCCACATTCCCCTACGGGGTTTCAGATGAAAAAGAAAAGCTGAAGGGCGTAATGAAAAAGGGGATGGAAAGAGCTTCATATCATTTGGTTTTTAGTTGGGTTGCAGACATCAAAGAAGAAGGTTGAGTGGTTTATAACCAAGGAAAAAGGCCAAATTCGTTAAGGATAGGCAGCTAGCTTTTGTATCTCATCAATAAGTCAGGTTGGATTAATTAGCAAGATGTTGAGGTATGATCTGTTGCCCATTTCAGACCACTGCTTGAACTAAACGATGATTTTTGTTTTACCCCTTATCCTGTTTTTAGAACAATATTATCTATTTAATTTATTGAAGATCTATTCTTGATGTTTCGAATTAAAATTCTAAACCAAATCAACGAACCCTACTTCGATGGATGTCCATGCACCAACCCAAATTCCTCAATTTCGCACAGAAGTTGAACTCAACGTTATTTTTGCCATGCACTACTCTAGATAATGTTAATTAACAGTCTTGACACTTTTCTACTTATACATTATATCCACGTCTCCTTTTAGGATAAATTTTGATGGGCATGATCATTCGCTTTAACTTTATGCACCATCCCTCTGCCCATATTCTTGCTTGGTCAATGCAATGGTAGATACATCCCCTGCATGTTTCATTAATTCGAAGATCTTGAGAGCTTCCTTGCTTTTCTGTTTTAGAAGCACCCTGCTTTGTCGTTCAGTGAGGTAGACTCATTCTTTATTTGTAAATTCTAATTGCACGCTATGCATACGAATAGGTTAGCTTCCCATTATAATCAAACCTGTATTTTTGTAAAATTTCATGTTATGTATTCACAACCACTGTCCATCCTTTCCCAGCCATAAATCTTAGTTGGTTGTAGACTGATTTCTTTGGCAACCTACCATATCTAAAGTAATTGAAGATAGAATGTCGTAGACGTTAAATAATCCCTCTATTTTTCATCAATCCCCTTGCTATTTGAATCTCACCATTCCTTTCTTCTTCCACACAAGATGTTAGGGAGAAGAACACAAGTTGCAGCATTTTAGGATCCAACTAAAGAGCGGTGTTGCTGGAAATACTTTGCCTATATTTATTTATCAACCACACATTCATATGATAAAAATAACATGCTAGGGCGTATAGATTTAAATAACCTCCTTTATTCTATTGCAGCTGTAGCATTTGAAATTATAATATTGTCATGGTTTAATTAAGCTCCTTGATTCCGTTAGCAACCTGTCACAGTTTCAGCACTTGATTATAATAGAAAATTTTAAAGGTTTAAATAAACTCTCTGCGTATCAAATATTAAAAAACCTTAGAATACAATGTTGCCTTAAATCCTAGCATATGTCACAAAGAATCTCTCACGTGAGCTCAAGGTTAAGGATTAAATGTCTAGTGTTCAAATGTTTAAATTACCATTCTTTTCCTTTCCTCATATGTGAAACAGTCCTCTTGAAATTTAAAAAAAAAATAGATATACTCTTTTGCTGATAAAGGGACATGTCTTCTTTCAATGATTTGGGAATAAAACCATATTCCATGGATTCTTCATAAGTTGTGATTTTAAAGAGAGAAAAGTTTCTAAGATAAAGAGAAATGGGTTAATAATATTCCGTTATATAAGATAAACTTTTGTTTTATTATCCTTTATAAGGAAATCTTTATAAGGAAATCTTTAAAGGGTAGAAATAAATGAGAAAGAAATGTTTCACCTATTTATTTTATTTGAAATTTAAATGAAGGACAGTCTCACCAATTTATATTATTTAGAATTCAAATGGATTTTTATTTTAGAAGGAATAAATAAAAGAATTATATCTATATATTTATATGATTATAAAGAAAATTAAATATAAGTTGAAAATTATATCTAAGAAAGTCAAATATATATGTTTCTATATGTATGTTTAAATGGATAGGTATATGTGTAGCTGGTACTATAATCTATTATTTTGAAAATAGATTTTTGGTTATTATGTTTATGTATAATATTTAAGTGTGAATATGTATACTGGGTTATAAGTGGTGGTATTGATAGAATGAAAAATATTATGTGATAAAAAAAAATTGAATTGAGAATTTTAATTAGATGGGTGTTATGATTAAGGCTAGCGAGTTGTATCTCTAGTGAAGGGTTGGATATCATATGTAATTATTGTACATTTCAAATTAATAATATAAATACATATATTTGAGATTAGGGTTCACTAAATTTAGCTAAGGGAGTTTTCATATCAAAGTACTAGTTGTATTAAGGTTAAATGTTAAGATTAGGTACATTTGCAAATATTGTTATTAGTCTAACACAATGAGTTGGTTAGCAATCAACTGCAACATAATAAATTACAGTTCTATTTTGACATGGTGTAATAAGATATGGTCTTTGCTCTATCTTAGGTTGTCATTGAATATCTTTGTGTATTCTGAGTAGGTAATTAAGTGAAATGAATTTGTTGGTTTATGTAGATAAGTTAATGATTGTAGTTTCGATAAATGACTTTGATTAATTATATTTAGACAAATGAAGGGTCTATGCAAATGAAAGGAATTAGATGATCTTTTGCATGTTGATCTCCCTTATGTTCATTTAATGATTGATTTGTAAGAACCCTACATGGGTAGTTTTATAGGAAACTTATGATTGTTATCATGATTTGAATTGATTGTTTGAGTGAGTTGATTTTTGAATTTGAGATTGTGTGTTGTTGTTGACATATTTGTTGAATTTGTTAAGGGTGAAGATTTTCCATATTGTAAGGGTATCTTGAGAGTAGAAAATAGAGGACTCCCTTGGATGCCCAGTTGAATTTGTATAGAAATTTCAATTATGTTTGCTTTTGTTGAGTCTAAAGATTTTTTTGGGATGTTGCCACTCATTATTTCATACTTGTTGACTCGTTAGTTGTGGAATGAAAATAGTTCTTTGAGATCTTGTCATTGGTGTTGACTTTTCTTTGATGGGGAGCCCTTATGTTAGCATTCTTTTTTAGAGTCTTCTAGAGGATTGAGGGGTGATGGTTTTTCTTGGAAGAGTTGGTATGGGGGCTGATGACCTTGGAGGATTCAATTTGGATAACCCACACCAAGCTTGAATTATTTATTTGAGTTTTATGTTGTTTCACCTGAAAGAAGGTGGTTTTATGTTTTGTTACTTTGATGATGGTTGATCTTACACTTGGTTGAGTTTATGTGGCTTGAGCCTTGCACTTGAATGTGGATTTACGTTACTCTAAAGTTCTAGCATGAGATGGTGCATTCCTCACTTGGTATAGTTATTTTGTTGTGCAAATTGTCTTGTCATTTGTGGCTTTTTGGTGTTGTTGTTAGTTGGGGGAGTGGCGCTTAGTGGGAGCTGGCGTCCAAAGTGGCTAGTCCAGGATAACCCATTGTGAGTTTAAATCAAGTGATAACTTAATTAATTAATTAGGGGTTTTGGGTAGCTTCCACACATTAATTCAGATAATGTAGCCTCACTCATGGGCCCAAGTGATCGTTTAAGCTTGGGATGAGTGGGAAGGCTTGGTTGGTAATGTTAACTTCCTTGTCCTCATGAAAGGATTGTTGGCTCTGCATGTGTCACCATATGGGGTCGGCGCTTGGTGAGAGGCTATCAAGACAACCATAGATGGGAGTGGTGTTTAGGCTGTCAGGATAACCCATGCTAGTACCATGCAATGACAATCCACCCTTTAACAACTTTGTATGTTTGTGTTACACTCTTGCTGTTTTTGAGCCTCTAGAAGTAGATGTTGTTATGTGTTTTTTGATGCTCTTGTCGTGTTGTCTTGTCTCTTGTATCAGATGTTCTTGGGCTGCTAGGTTACTAATGCAAATGTTGTTCTTGTTATTGTGTCTTGTAATTCTTGTTTTGTTTGATGGTATTCATTGAGGTCCTTTAGGTCCAAGTGGTTGGGTGGAACATGCTATGCACCCCATTGGTTTCCCAGCCGAGATCAAGCTGTACCAATTGCAATGGCTCTTGGGTTTGTACCATAGTTGGATCCTACCTAGTAGCTTTGTATTCTTACATTCCATATGTATCATTTCATGTTATTGTACTATTCCCATTCATTTCGGGAAGCAAAATTGTATTAATGTAAATCCTTGAGTAATGTATCTTCATGTTATAAATGTATTGTCTTTGTGCATGTTATCTTATAGTTACTGGTATATGTTATCTTTCCTGTAATGTAAAGATGTTGATTCAAAAATTAATGCAGTCATGTAACTCCAAGAGACTTTTTTATATGTTGTTCATGTAAAGTTGCATTTCATGTGATGTATATTGTTGCATGTTAGATACTATTTAAAAAAAAATTGTGCCATTCAAATGTTAGATATGTTAGTTTCCTTTGGGGTTGTGTGGCAGGGCGTTACACTTTCTGTCATCTAAATCTCTGACCCAATTAGTATCTATATATGTATTCAGGATAATATTGCCCTTTTTTGGATACCATAACCCAAAGTCAATTGTTCCTTTTAGATATTTGAAGATTATTTTGATTGTGGTCACATGAGATTCTTTTGGATCAGATTGAAATCTAGCTACCATACATATAGCTTTCATAATGTCTAGCCTAGTCTAAGTTAGATAGAGAAATCCTCCAATCATTAGCCTATACCTTGTTTTATTAGCTTTGGGAGAATCATCATTCTGTGTCAGCTTACATCCAATTACCATGGGAGTACCAACAGGTTTTGAATCCTCCATACCAAACTTCTTTAACAATTCTCTCACATACTTAGACTATGATATGAAGATCCCATTGTCTAATTGAGTAACTTGTAATCCCAAAAATAATTTCATTTCACCAATCATGCTCATCTCAAATTCATTCTTCATTTGATTAGTGAAATCCATACATAGATTATCATCTCCTCCAAAAATAAAGTAATCAACAAAAAATTCAATAATCAATTCTTTGTCAAGATCTAGCTTAAAGTACAAGTTGTTGTTAGCAGTACCTTTGTTGAATCCAATCTTCAGTAAGTATTTGTCCAATCTATCGTACCAGGCTTTGGGGGCTTGCTTTAGTCCATATAATGCTTTCTTCAACCAACACACCATATCTTCCTTGTCAATTAGTTGGAATCCATCAAGCTGTTCAATGGAGACTTATTTTTCTAATTCACCATTTAGAAAGGCTAACCTAACATCCATTTGATAGACCTTATAATTCTTGTATGTAGCATAGGCAAGAAACAATCTTATCACTTCTATTCTAGCAACCGAAGCAAAGGTTTCTTTAAAATCAATCCCTTCCATTTGTGAGTACCCTTTGTAGACTAACCTTGCTTGTTTCTGACAACTTTAGCTTGTTCATCTAGCTTATTCCTGAAGACCCATTTAGTACCAATCACATCTTACCTTTAGGTCTGGGAACAAGTACCCATGTATTTTTCTTTTCTATATGCACCAACTCCTCTTCCATGGCTTCCATCCAGTCCTCATCATTGTAGGCTTCTTGGACATTTTTAGGTTCAATCTGGAAGATCAAGCAATATTCTTCTACAATCTTTCTTCTAGTTTGTACAGCCTTATTCTTATCTCCTATAATTTGACTTTTAGAATGATTTAATCTCACATACCTTGGAACATTTGGATTATGTCGCATATCTGGTTCTTCTATTCTTTCTTTTGCACTCATAGTTGTCTCTGCCTCCTGACTGCCATGATTTACCAAAATAGTTTGAGGTTGACTTACCAAAACATATCATGGCACGATCTAAAGTTGATTTGGTGTCTGAATACTTTTCCCTTTATTTGTATTGTCTTCATATGAATCATAGCCATTGCATCTGGATGATTTACCAGAGACCTCATCAACTCTAACATTTTTACTCTCAACCATTTTCCTCGGTCTTTTGTTGAAACATCAATAGGATTTTCTCTTGGTAGATTAACCTAGGAAGATTCCTTCATCACTTCTTGCCTCAAATTTTCCTATTTCATCATCTCTCTTGATGAAGCATTTACTTCAAAAAACTTTAAAGTACATGAAAGTAGGGTTATGTCCAAAACATAGTTCATAAGGAGTCTTACCAGAGTCAAAGTTTACATTTACCCAGTTCAAAGTGTATATAGTAGTGCTTACAAATTCAATGCAGTAGGTGTCAGGCACATAATTACCTTCTAACATCATTATTTTAATAGCATCTAGAATATTTTTGTTCTTTCTCTTTGAAACACCATTTTTTTGAGGGGTCCAGGGAGTAGATAGTTGTCTTCTGATTCCATTCTCTTCAAAAATAGAATTAAACTCCATAGAGGTCAACTCTCCACCTTTTTCAAACCTTAGGCATTTTATTTTCAAACCTTTCTCATTGTCTACCATTGCTTTGAAACTTTGAAACTTTCCAAATGCTTAACATTTTTCTCTTAGAAAAGTAACCCATATCGTCCTAGAATAATCATCAATGATTAACATAAAGTACCTTTCCCCATGAAGACTTCTTATTCTATTAGGACCACATAGATCTATATGCACCAACTCTATCAATCCACTCATATCATACTGTTTTCTTTGGAAGGAGCTCCTTGTCTACTTACCCATTTGAAATTCCTTGTAGATTGTGTTAGCAGGGTTTACTATCTTTGGAAAATCTCTAACAGCTTGAGAAGAAATTATCCTTACAATGTTATCAAAATTTACATGATACAACCTTCTATTCCACAACTAGAGCTATCATCTACTTGTGCAATCAAACAACTTTCATTAGCAGCAACCATATGATAAATGTTACCTTTAGTCTATTTACCTAAGGCAATTAGGTTTCTAGAAATTCCATATATCGTGCATCTTCCATCTCTAAAGTAAGGATCGTAACCCTTATCCACCATCTATCTAACACTTAATAGATTTTTCTTCAAGCCTTCAACACATAGAACATCATTAGTGTTGTGCTTTCCACCAAGATAGATAGACCCTCTGCCACGAATATCACAAGAATTGTTGTCACCAAATCTTACAATCCCACCATCATACTTTTCTAGACTTACAAATTTCCTCTTATCACTGGTCATGTTATGTGAAAACCCACTATCAATGACCCACTCATCCTTCTCTTCTATACGAGCAACAAGATATGTTTCAACTATACTAGAATCAGTGGCTTCCAGACCATTCTCCTTAATAGGAATGAACACCCATCCATCTTCATTTCCTTCAGGCTCACCATTTGATTCATATTCTTCAGAAAAATAGCACTTCTTTTGAATTTTTTGTTTGTTAGGCTTAGGTCTTGGAACTCTATCAGGACACCTTAATGCAAACTGACCTATTTTATTGCATGAAAAACATGTAAGGGGAAATTTCCTTTCATGCTTACCTTTACCTCTCCCGTCTCTCCTTGCAACCATTGCTTCAAGCTCTTGTACCTCTCTTTCTTGATCTTCAAGCTGTCTCATTTCATCCTCATATTTGAATATCTTTCTAGAACTCTCACCTAGTTCATATCTTGACATGCTTATCCCAGATACAGTTTCTTTGAATGCAGTCTCGGTCTTAGGAATTGAGTCACCAAATCTTCTCAACTCAAAAGAAGCTAACTTACCAACTAGTATGTCTCTTGTCATTTTTATCATATATCTAGTTTCTTCAATTGCATGAGCCTTCAATTTGTAGGAAGGAGATAATGATCTGAGTACCTTAGCCACAATTTCATCTTCATCAAGAACACCATTGGCACATCTGATCCCAATCACTAGTTCATTCACTCTATACATAAAGGAAGATATATTCTCATCCTCACCCATCTGCTATCTCTCATACTTTCCTTTTAAACTTTGCAGTTTGGCCATCTTCACATGTACATCTCCTTCATACAAGGTCTCCATCTTTTTCCACATTTCATGAGCTATTTTCAAACCTAGTATATTTGTAATCTCAGAATCTATTAGAGCACTCAGAAAAGCTTCCATAGCCTGGACATTGTTCTCAACATCTTTCTTCTTATCAATAGTGGAAGGACCACTTGCAAGGATAACATACGTATTCTTTGTGATCAACCACTAGGGTTCACCAATGCACTTCAAATGATACTCTATTCTTTTTTTCCATAATGAATAATCGGTTCCATCAAATGACTGGTTTTCCTTCTTGTATGATGCCATTTCAAATCTCCTCAAGCTTTTAAACTTCTCTAAGAGGAACCTACTCTGATACCAATTGTTGGAAAAACAAGGACGGACAACTAAGAGGGGGGGTGAATCAATTGTCTCATAAATTTAAAATTTTCACACTTAACTTAACTTAATCTCTAATCTAATGAAAAATAAATTAATCACAAATAATAAGAACACCAAAAACACAAAGAAGACCAAGATTTTTTTTCATGGAAACCCTGGTAGGGGAAAAACCATGGTGGATGTTAGTCCACAATTATACCCTATTAGAAATATAATGAAAAATAGAAAGGAGAATGCACATGCATTCAAGCTCACTCCCTAGAGCTCACTACTCAATTACAAAAGGTACTCACTACCCAACATAATGGATTAGATCCACAATGATTTGAAATGTTAGAATAGCTTCTACAAAAGCTAGAGTACACTTCTAATTAAGCACATAAAACTTTCTTCACACTTCGCCCTTACTCTTCACTCTCAACTTCTACCTTCGAATGATCTGAATAATATTTGCACATTTACAACAAGGACATACACATGCATTCTCCTTTCTTCACTCACACAACCTTGCTTATATATCTGCTATATATATTTACATCCACAACTTAGTTAGCCAGAAAATACAAAATATATTTTACAATATTTGCAATGTCAGCTCAATAATATAAATAAATTTTTAATGTGGATCAAACACCATCAGCCAATATTAAGATAATATCAAAAAAAAAATCCTCAAGTGAACCACCCATTCAAATTTCAATCTTCAAAAATCTGCAACACATTACCACCATCATGCCGGCCAGGAACAAGAAAACCAAACATGCACAAGAAAAATATTTGATCATGGTCACTCCAATCAATGTGCACATGTAATAATGATAGAGAACATAGTATAAGCATCCATGAGCACCAAGAATCAATAGAGAAACATCTGTAGCAAGTAAGATCACTAGAATCACACAAACTTTAATTAGTAACACTAACAAAGACCACAAAAACACTGTCAAAACACACATTTCCATAACATTCACAAATAATCATGTGGACCTCTAAAAATTCCAATGGATGATCTAGAAACTCTCAAAAGTAAACCCTTTAGTCCATAGCAATTGATATTCTACGTACTAAGAAAAACACTTTCACGACCTTGACTATTCCATAGGTTGTCTGAAACTAATTCTTTTACAATTTACTCAATATCCTCGACATATACACCCTTCAACATGTCAATACTAATAGTGTTGAAATTAATGAAAAACATATATTAGAAGCACAATGAAAGTTCCCAACACTACCTACCTTATATCCCTTCACAATTCATTAGAAATTTTTGAATTTACTATTTATAATCTTACATCATCATCAATATCAAAAAATAGTAAAGATTTTATAGTTTGTTGTCTCAACAATTCAAACGAGTGGTACTCCCATACATTTTAATATTTGTGTGATGGTACTTTTCTTGATCCTACCACAAAAAAAATTGAGATCATATCCAAAAATCTCACAACCCAATACATAATTCTAATTAATGCTTTATACCAAAGAGCATATAATAGTCCCCTTCGACATTTCCTTAGAAAATAGAAGAACCCCAGTGCTCATGAAGAATCTAATTTAGGTACTTCTGAAGGGAACCTTCATGGTTGATCTTTGGCTCAAAAGTTACTTCACATCAGTTATTACTAGAAAAACTCAAAGCAATATTTTTTTTACTTCATTAAGAAATGTGGACTAAATGTCAAAAATGTAACAATTTGATCCATGCTCTTGCTTATGAACTTCATTCCCAAGAATTGATTTGGCCAATTTTTGTTAGGGGCTTGGATCTTATTCGTAGAATTTCACCTCCTTCTCAAGCACATACTTTTAGTATTATATCTACAAAGTGCTTCATGAAATTGGTTGAAGCAATTCTGCTTTAGTTTAAAACAACTAAAGTTATTTTTTATTTTATTATAGATAACATCATATCATGATTTTTATTTCCTTTTGCTTTGGTTTTTGATAATGGTAAATAATTCAATAATTATGAAGTGAAGAAGTTTCTTAAAAAAAATTAATAGAACATTTTTCTACATCTTATCATCCACAATCAAATGGACAAGAAAAAGCTTCTAGAAAATAAATTGAGAAAGCTTTATAGAAAAAATATTAATAAGCATAGTAAATATTTTCATACTCAACTATCCTATGCATTATAGGCCTATCACACAAGTGTTTGTATGGCAACATGAACTATTCCAGAGAAGCTTGTGTATAGCATTGATGTTGTCATTCCTTTGGAGTTAGAAATTTCCTCATTACATATTTCTCTCAATGGTATTCTAGATGATACTTTCTATATAGAACAATGAATTCAATAAGTTGATATTCTCAATGAACAATGTATACATGCTCTCAAACATCTACAAGCTTATTACAAAATTCTTTCACAAAAATATAATGAAGGTGTTATCCCCCATTAATTTAAATGTGGCGATTTGGTGTTGTATGAAAATTAACAAAATGTGAATGTTGTGCTAGGAGAGAAGGGAAAATTTAGCCCAAATTAGTTGGGACACTATATCATCACTAAGGATTATGGATTGGGTGCATGCACACTCTCTATGGTAGACAATACATAGCTCAAAGATCTTAAATAAGAATATATTTTAGGAGCTTTTAAGCCCCTAACATTCCATTAGTATATTTTTATTCCCCTCTATGAAGCATATTTCCCTTCGTAGATCAATCAACATTCTTGTTACTTTGAGCTGGATTTTTGTGTATCCACTTATCAAGAACATTACATTATTGCTTTATCCCCCTTTCATGGATTTATCCACACAATCTAGTTTCTCTTTTTCATATTTTTCAATAGAATTCCACACTTGTTCAAAGAGTGGGAAACTAAAGGGGCTTGATCCTAATGTTTAGTTTGGTCCTTTAGCCTTCTTTTGTTTTGAGGCTTGGACTTATAGTTTTTATCTACTAAACTACAATAATTTGTAAAAATGGCTATGAAAAATTTATTGATTTATGTTGGTAGTGCTTGATAAAATTTTCTAGCTTTCTTTTGTAATTTGTATTGGATCTATATATTTTCTAACTTTTAAAAGTAAATTATATTTTTTTAAATGATTATGATTCTTAAGTTATTTATAATATTTTAGATTCTTCTTTATTTCAAATTTTTTAAAATTAAAAAAACATAAGTAAAAAATTATTTAGTATAAAATATAAAGTTTAGTACATCAATCATTAGTTCAACTTAATCTACAATTTAAAATAATATTTTTAAAATACAAACTACAATGCAAATGGTAAACCATAATAATTTAATATTTAACATTACATTTTCTAAAACATAGTATTCTGCATAAACTATTAATTTAAATAATTAATTTAATTCTACTAAGTTGAATAATATAGTTCTTATCATAAAATCTAATATTAATATATATAAAATTTAAGTCATGAGAAATGAGGAATATAAAATAATATATGGATTACCATGTTGTCATTTTACATAATTAAACTTGTTCAAGTTATATGTTGAAGAGATCATCTACCTCAACCAAATCCCAATCATATCTCAACACTAAATGATAGATAAAATTTCATTCCTATCTTTACAAATTCATTTCTTGGGCATATCTAATTTTCTTGGCTCTTTGTGGTTTATTTAACAAGTGAAGTAATGACCTATAATTGATACATTCTTACTCAAAGAGTTAAAGATTACAACTACTCCTACTGTTACAAATAAGCTTATATATTGACCTTCCATTCTTGGCAATGATATATCTTCCATAAATAACATCTATTTTTTTCATTCTTAATGATCCAATTATAGGGGACACATTATGTAGTCCTTCTAATACTATATTGTATATGTATTCTACACATTTAATCTTAGTTGAATTCATAAATTCTCTTTCCTACTTCCTATCTCTAAGTTTCCTACAATATGTTAAAATGACATGGTACAATAAATTCAGAGAAAAAACTATTGTAAGACTATAAGTTTCTTAGAATACATGAAGTTGAAGATTTGAGTTTCAAAAAAGAATGGATAAAATAGCATAATATTAGATTTTCCTAATTGCAATCCATGCTCTATTCTCTTACTATGAAATAGATGTACTTTAATTAGAAGTCAAAAGAATCTCACGAAAATGTTGAAAAATAAATTTTAAGTGATTGAAATAGTATATAAATTTAACCATTCCAAAATAAACGTAAAATCTAATTAATTTTAAATCTTTTTTTTTTTTAATTATATTAAAATTTTAAAAGGGATATCATCTTAGACTTGTATTCTTATATAACATTGCATAAATAATTTTCTTCTACGTAAACTATTTTAACTTAAAATGAAATTGAAAATATTAAATGAATTTAAATATTTTTTAATAAAATATTTATATTACAACATTTTAATGAATTGATGGTTGGGCTTAAAAACCATGGTATGGTCCACAACAAGCACAATTACAGCTGCTATGATGGCGACCCAGGTGGCATTTCAGGAAATGTATTGACATCAAACAATGTTCCAACTATTGTTTACGTATTAACTGGGTTGGGAGCACATTCATGATTACAAAAATATATTAACCAAAAATAAAATAAATAAACGTCTTTGTTATAGTTGTTACATAGTTGTTACATGTTGATGTCCATAGTTTTTAATAATATATTATTGCTCTCCTACAAAGCTTGATGGCACAATTTTCGAAAGCCTATGTTTGGAAGCTTAAATAGTTATTAGTCAATAGGCTATTTGTGTGAACTTTGGTTGGAATTTT
>VDFB02025472.1:0-11548 GCA_007258455.2 Sequoia sempervirens | reverse complement strand
ATTTGATTCATGAGTAAGATGTTGTTGTCCCTAACTTGGTAAAATATGAAAAACAATAGTGTGAACAATAGTAATGAGTTATGGAAGCTCTATTTTGATGGGTCAAGGAGTAGGAATGGTGTCAGTGGAGGAGTATTAATTCTTATTTCTCCAATAGATGAGAAGTATTATTTAGCTTTTAGGTTTACTTTAAGTTGCAGTAATAATACAATAGATTATGAAGCACTTTTTCATGGTTTGGAATGGGCAAGGAAGAGGAAAATCAAATGTTTGTACGTATTTGGTGATAGTGAACTCATAGTGAATTAGGTAAGAGGTTTGAATGCCTCCAAAAATGACTTGCTCAAATCTTATAGGCATAGAATTTGGGATATTATTGAGGAATTTTATAATTTTAACTTGCTATCCATTCCTAGAAATGAGAACAAACATGTTGATAGGTTGGCTACCATAGAAGCACAATATGATATCCCAAATGATCTCAACAATAGTAAAGTGCAACATTATGACAATGTGGTGGTAAGACCTTCAATTTGATAAATTTGGACACATTGAAAGCATTTGATATTGATAGAAAAATTGTACGTTTTTGGATTGAAGTGAGGTTGAGTCTTTGAGCTTCTGCAACCAAGAAAAAATGTAGCACTAGTATGGCGGAGAAAATTATATGGCCAAAAACTAACAAGTTTCCAAAAAGGCTTGGTCTTATTGAACCATTTTTCAAGTTCCGATGATCAAGAAAAAAAGCATAAGGTGAGCATGAAAAATTAAAGATCACTATGAATGGATATGGTTTTCAAGGGTTGATTAACAAGTTTGTGTTTATTTATTTACTATTTTTTTCCAAGGATGCTAATGAACATTTCATTCATCTTAGGAAAGTATTTGATAGGCGTAGAGAATATGGTGTCTCACTCAACTGAAAGAAAAGTATTTTTGTTGTTCATGAAGGTAAAATTCTTGAATGTGTAGTGTCAAAAGGAAGGAATTGTCATTGATCCTGAGAGAATAAGTGCCATATTAGCTTTACCTTTTTGAAGTCACAAAAAATGTTTGCAAATTTTTATTGGTAGCATAAATTTTGTGAGGAGATTTATACTTGATATATAGCTTATCTTTTGAAACCATTAACAACTATGTTGAAAAGAATATTTGTTTTAGCTGGTCAAAAGAATAAAAGAGAAGTTTTGAGAATATCAAGGAAGCCTTAGCATTTGCACCTAAACTTATTAATCCTGATTTCTCAAAAGATTTCATACTATATGCTTTTGGAAGCATGGATACAATCTCAATAATGCTAGTGCAACAAAATGAAGAAGGTTTGGAGCAGCCACTTGCTTTCTTCAACCAAGGATTGGAAGAGTACAAAGAAATTTATTCTTTTGTTGAAAAACATGTCTTAACTGTGATTATAATTCTTAAAAAGTTTAGGCACTTGGTTTCAAATAACAAGATTAATTTGATGGTTGCTCACCCAAGTGTCAAATAATATTTAGAGTGTCAAATAATATTTTATAAACAAAGATCTAAATGATAAGAGTGTTGGTTGGATGAAAAAAGTCATGGAATATGATGTTGAAATCAAATTCACTAAGTTGGTTAGAGGTAAAGGTTTATGTGAATAGCTGGCTAGTAGATTAGAAAACAATGAAGAGATCGATGAAGAGGTTGTCCAAGTGCTTAATAATGGAGATCAAATTATTGTCCCAACTTCTCCTTCAAGTTAGATGCATGAAATGGTGCATTATCTTCAAATAGGTGAGTGTCCTAAAGGCCTAAACAATGCAAAAAATGGTATTTCAGATTGCAAGTAATTCCTTTTGTGACTATAGATGTCATCTTGTTTAGAAGAAATTTTAATGGAGTTTTATTAAGATGCATTGAAGCTGATCAAATTGATAGAATTCTTGAAGAATTCCATAATGGGGCAAAAGTTGGTCATTTTGCACCAAGAAAAAAAGCCCTTAAAATTGTGAAAGTTGGTTACTTTTTGCCTAACTTGTATAAGGATGCACATGCATTGTTAAGAAAGGGAAAAAAGTGTGCTTTATTTGCAAGAAAACAAATATTAGTAGCCTTACCTTCCAATTCAGGTAGATCAACCCTCCATGAAGTGGGGTCTTTATTTTATTGGGCTCATAAATCCACCATCCAGTTCAAGGCATAAGTGGATACTCATTCAACGGATTACTTTATCAAATGGAAAAAAGGAGTAGCATTGAAAGAAGAAAACGAAAACTCAGTCCTAAACTTCTACGAAGATTTGGTTGCAAGGTTTGGTACTCCTAAATCTATTATTTCTGATAATGCATTAGCTTTTTTTGGCATAAAAATCACTAATTGGGCTATTAAAAATAGCATATTGTTAAGTGTTTTATCCAAATATTACCCACAAGGTAATGGTCAAGCTGATTCTACAAATAAGTATCTAATTAGCATCATCAAAAGAACAATACAAGAAAATTAAACAGCATGGCATAACAAACTAAAATCACCTTTATGGGCTAATAGGATAACTCTAAAAAGATCTATGGGTAATTCACCTTATGTTCTTATGTATGGAAAAGAGGCAAGGCTAACTATTTCAGTTGAATTACCAACGCTTAGCCTAATGAAGGAGCTTTAATTAATGGAAGAAGAACCTATTGAGGTAAGACTTGTTGAACATATTGAGTTGGAAGAAACAAGAAAGAAAGAAATGCATAATTTGGAGTTCCATCAAGCACAAATGAAGAAAACTTTTGGAAAAAAAGTAGTTCCAAGAGTTTTCAATGGAGATTTGGTTCTAAAATGGGACGAGTTGAAAAGAAGGCTTGGAAACCACACCAAATTTGATGCCATGTGGAGTGGTCCTTTCATGATCATAGGTTGCAAGATGCACAACACTTTTCAGCTATCCAAACTTGATGGAGAAGAGCTACCAATACTAGTTAATGGGATTCACCTCAAGCATTGCTATTGAGGTGATGATCCAATTTGTAATTTATTAAAGTAGGTTTTGCTTTCAAATAAGGTGTTGTTTTCGCAACCATTGTTCCTTTTTTGTTTCTCCCTTCGCTATTTTGTCACATTTTTGTTCTGTTTTTCATTTTTCATAAGTGTTGGTGCACATGTTTGCTATCTTGTTAGAGGTTTTTGTTCATGGTTAATGCTTTTAACAACACAGTTACAAGTATGTCCTACATTGTTTTTAGACCTCCTGAGACTTCTATTCCCAATGGATGTCATATATGCAATTGGTTCTTCATGTTTAGTAGGAAAACACACTTGAGAGGTCGCCATATTGTTATTCAATTCAAGTTTAAACCTTAATTGCATATTGAGTCATTTGCATCATCACAAAATTTTGATGGCATGTTCTCTATGTTGAGTAATTTATTCTTTAGGTTTATTCTTTTGTGTCAACATTTTTAAGTGGGGGTGTATTTTAGGTTCTTATAAGGTTTTTTATTCCTTAGTTTATCCTATTGCTATGACCTCAAAAGGACAATATTTTGATAAAATGATGTTTTGACAAGGTGAGTCTAAACTAAGATGTAAGTTTGAGACCCAATGCTGATGACAATTGATTGATAAAAAAGATGAGGTCATAGAAAATCTAAGAATGTAACAATAGAATGATCAACGACTTGGTAGGTTTCCTAATATGCAATCTAAGATGTGTAAATGACCTAGAATTCCCTGAAGTTATGTAAACAATGCAAGGTGGGATAATTAAATTTTACTAAGTCAAAGCAATGCAACCTAAATAAATGTGATGAAATGGTCTACAAGTCTATAATCAGGGAACAAGGTCATTGTCATAATATGTCCAAGACTAAGACTAGACAAATATTTTCCCTAAATTTTATATTTCAGCAATTGCGACTTACTTTCTAGCAAATGTAGTTTAGTTTTTCACAACTGTAGTTCACTGTCACTGACAAATGCTACTCATAGTTTGTTTGTTGTAAATTTGATGTTTTTGAGTGGTTTTCATTTATTTTTTTTGGAAAGATGATTGGAAACACAATAGACACTTTGAAAGTATATTTTTGGCTATTGACTTGTGAAATCCCTATGTGAATATGTGTATGTTTGAGGGTTATTCACCCCAATTTCCACTAGTATAGCATAGTCAAAAACACACCAAGCACTTCTTATCCCTAAGGTCAATGGCCAATGGAAACATTATTAGGCTTGCAACTTGGAATCTCCTTCGACGCAAGTGTAGGGACACCTTTAGGGGGTGTATTCACACTTGTCTTTGTGAGAGAGGACAACTAGGGGCCTCCGAGTTGGAAGGATGACCAATCACCTCTTAAAAGCTACAAGGCCAAAAGTGGCTTATACCAAGTTAGGATTTCTATCTCATCTCACGAGAAATGGCAAGTACTTTGGGGTGATGCATGCAGTGACACCAAATAATCTCAATCAAAGGGTGGCTACTAAGAAGGTCTAGTCACAACTCGGGGACTTACCGCCCACCATGAGTGTCCAACAAGCCACTTAAGGTTTAACCAACCTTACTAGGGTACTATAAGAAAATACCTCACATACGTTAATGTTGCTTCCCCTTTCAACGACATTGTATGACAAGGCTAACAACAATTTGGATTGAATTTCATCTTATTTTTTATATAGCGCCCAAGGGAGATGATGTTCTTTTCAATTTGGAATTGAATCAATGAAGTGAAAGATGCAATTTTTAGTTCTTTTTAAACCAATGAAGTGTGCCAAAAACCAAAATGTTCCTATCTTAAACAAAAACAAACAAGAACCCTACAAATGAAAGATTAGTATTTTCCAAAATGTCTTCTCCCAAAAAGCCACATGCTGCAAATAGAGAATTAGTAACACCAAAAAATCTAACCTAATGAAAACCAAAAGGAAAAACAAAAACAAAACCCAAGACTAATTTTTTTTACCTTGATAGTCAAATGCATTGTTCTAGTAAACAAATGTGTCTCACAAATGCATTGCAGGAAATAGCGACTATGTCTCAGGAGATTGTGATTGCGGTATTCAAAATCATAGATGTGACTTATTGTTGGTCAAATGTATCATTTTTTATTTCAAAAATTTCATCATAGGATCCTTCAAATGCATCGTTCTTTGAATTTTTGTCAATTCGCCAATGGATGCAGTTCATTGTGTAGTGATTATAGCTACGAACCTACAAAACAACACAAAAAAGAAAATTAACAATTTTTTGTGAAATTTTTCAAGTTCACGTCAGGTTCACCAATGTAAGGATGGGGGAAATTCATGAATAAAAGAAGGCTAAGATCAAGTAGCAACTAATCTACCTAAAATCAAAGCCCAAATCCCAAATCCAAAACAAGAAAGCACAAACATCATGGAAAGAAAATGAAATAAGAAAAATCCCCATATTGAAGTCAATTCTCTTCCTTACTTCTCCTCCACTCTTCTTAAGTTGAAATTTTTCCCTTAGCTTTGAAGTGTTTGAATACCTGTAAGTGACAATGAAAATATAGCAAGACCTTTGGAGAAAATTTGGTTGTAAAGCCAAAATGAAAGAGAGAACCTTCTTTATAGAAAATATTCTCAAATGGACAGACGAGATCGAAAGTCTAGAAGATGCAAAGATCAATGATTGAGGTTTCATGCACCATAGAGTAGTGGGCTATAGACGGTTAAGGATAGACAGTTAAGATTCTCTGAAGACAGAAAGCAATCAATGGTCAAGATTCAAATGAGAAAGTGGAGGGAAGGTAGTGGATGAATCAAATAATTTTTAATTCATGGAGAAGCATTTGAGGAATAAATAACCATTTATATTATTTATTTTGGAAGAAAAGAGAAAATGGGCATTTAATTAAATTATTATTGTGCAACCATTTAATTAAAATGGAAGAAACATAAAAGATACATTAAATAATTAATTTGGATCAATTATTTAAATATAGATAGAAAAGGCTAAGCGAATAGCTAAGTAATTAGAATAATTATTTAACTATAAATGAAAGGTAAAGAGTGAATAATTGAATAAATGCCAATTTATTTAATTATAGAGAGAAATGTTAGAGACGTAATTAAATAAATATTAATTTATATAACTAATCAAAAGCATAATAAAGAAGGGAAGATGAATTAATTAAATAATTATAATTATTTAATTAAATGAGGGAGAAGATAGAATGATGTGGAAAAAAATTGTTCGCAAACCAAGACATTTTTTAGTGTCTACACATCCAAATGCACAAAATCCATCATCACACTCCATTTCAGCCAATAAAATGGAAAAAAAAGAGTGTTGTTGATATAGGAAAACAAGATGATAAGGAGGAAAATCACACTCCTATAGGTCAACAAAGCATTGTTATTCCAGCACACACACCAAATATGCAAATAATACCAAGAGGACAGCCTATAGTGAATAAGGAGCAGCTTAAAATTCAACCAAAACCACTATAAACATAGGAGAAGCTGTTGTTCCAAAAGGACAGCCAAAGGTTAGTACCATTCCATTTAATAGATCAGATGAAGAAAGGAAATTTTAGTATGTTGATGTGGGACTCAATATCACTTCCTAGGCAAAAAGACTTGTTGCAAAAGGCCTTATCTAGTGTTACTTTGCTAAGCGAGTCTTCTAGAGAGCAACCTAGAGTTGCACTTGCTAGTACTTCACTAGTTAAAATTGAAGAACAAACCAAAGATACAAAGCCAACTCCATTTTACATATCTTTGATTATTTTTCAACACCTTGTTCATAATTGCATGATTGATTCAAGTGCAAGTAGTTATGTGATCCCCAAACAAATAGTTGAAAAACTTGGTTTACCATATGAACCTCTTGCTAAAGGAGTAGTACAATTGGATGGCACAACCATCAATACCATTAGATTCATTGAAAATTTGAGCTTCACATTGCATGCTTGTCAAAAAAATTCCATACCACAAGACATTTATGTCATAGATCTACCATCGTACTTCACCATATTCCTTTCCAAAGACTTCACTGTGAAGTTAGGTGGTTATCTATTTGTTGATTAGTCACACTTGTTTTATAGAACAAGGTATGGAACCGAGGTGACAGTCAAATCAAAGCCAATTTTAAAAGACCATATAGAGGGCCTTATGTTCCTAGTGTTGTGAATGCCGATTTTACCATTCACAAGCAAGAGGAACAACCTGTTGTCAAATATCCTAATATTTTGATAGAAGACATTGCTAATTTTTTTTATATGAGTGGGCACTTGAGACTTTTGAAGCTCTGATCTATTCAAACATATGGAAAAAGAAAGGTTGGGTATCTATTTGATTCATGAGAAATATGTTGTTGTCCCTAACTTTGTAAAAGATGAAAAGTAGTAGTGTGAACAACAGTTGAGTGAGTTATGGCAGCTCTATTTTGTTGGGTCAAGGAGTAGGAATGGTTCCAATGGAGGAGTGATTCTTATTTCTCCAACAGGTGAGAAGTATTATTCAACTTTTAGGTTTACTTTTAATTGCACTAAAAATACAACAAAGTATGAAGTACTTTTTCCTGGTTTGAAATGGGTAAGGAACATTTGGTGATAGTGAACTCATAGTGAATTAGGTAATAGGTTTGAATGCCTCCCAAAATGACTTGCTCAAATCTTATAGTCATGTAATTTGGGATATTACTGAGGAATTTTATGATTTTAACTTACTATCCATTCCTAGAAATGAGAACAAACATGTTGATAGGTTGGCTACCATAGAAGCACAATATGATATCCCAAATGATATCAACAATAGTAAAGTGCAAAATTATGTCAATGTGGTGGTAAGACCTTCAATTCTGGATAATCAGACACATTGGCAAGTATTTGATAGTGACATGAAAATTACATGTTTTATGATTGAAGAGGTTGAGTTTTCAACTTCTAACCAAGACAAATTGCAGCAATAGTATGGTGAGAAAATTATACAATTGAAAACTAACAAGTTGCCAAAAGGTTTGGTCTCACTGGAATCATTTTTCAATTTTGATTATCAAGAAAAAAATCATAAGGGGAGCATGAAAATCAAATAAGATCACTATTATTAGGTAAGAATTTTCAAAGACAATCTTTTAAAGTTGGGAAAAGTATGTACAATTGAAGAAAATGCTACTTTTATTTAGTTATGTTAGGAATATGATGATATTTTTTCATGAATGTACAGTGATTTGAAAGGGTTTGAACCCAAGCTTTCCCAACACACTATTGATCTTGAAGTTGATGCCAAACTTGTGAGGTGAAAACAAAGGAAATTGAACCAAAAATTGGAGCCACTCTTGAAAACAAAGTTGAGTAAATTCATAGAGGGCGGCATTATCTTTCTTATCAAACTTACCTCTTGGGTCTCCAATCTAGTTCTTGTTAGGAAGAATAATGAAGAAATAAGTCCATGTGTTGATTTCAGGGACCTAAATAGAGCATCTCTCAAAGATCACTATCCACAACCCTCTATCTAACAAATCTTTCAGGTTGTATCAAGTTGTAAGAGGTTTTCATTGTTAGATGGTTTTTTTGGTTATAATCAAGTTTTAGTAAAAGAGGAAGACCAATATAAAATTGTTTTCACCACTAAATGGGGTACAGTGGCATATAGAAGGATTCCTTTTGGATTGTACAATGTTGGGGTAACCTTCCAAAGGGAAATGGATATAGCTTTTCAGGGGTTGATTAACAAGTTTGTGTTAATTTATTTCCTATTTTTTTCCAAGGAAGCTAATGAACAGTTCATTCATCTTAGGAAAGTATTTGACAGTTGTAGAGAATATGGTGTCTCACTCAACTAAAAGAATTTTTTTGTTGTTGTTCATGAAGGTAAAATTCTTGGACATGTAGTTTTAAAAGGAAGGAATTGACATTAATCTTGAGAGGATAAGTGCCATATTAGCTTTACCTTTTCAAAGTCACAAGAAATGTTTGCAAAGTTTTCTTGGTAGGATAATTTTTTTGAGGAGATTTATACCTAATATAGCTTATCTTTTGAAGCCATTAACAACCATGTTGAAAAATAATGTTAGTTTTGGTTGGTAAAAATAAGGAAAGAGAAGTCTTGAGAATATCAAGGAAGCCTTAGCCTCTACACCTACACTTATTAATCCTGATTTCTCAAAATATTTCATACTGTATTATTTTGAAAGCATGTATACAATCTTAGTAATGATAGTGCAACAAAATGAAGAAGGTTTGGAGTAGCCAATTGCTTTCTTCAACCAAGGATTGGAAGAGTATGAAGAAAGGTATTCTTTTGTTGAAAAAATGTATTAATTGTGATTAGAATTCTTAAAAAGTTTAGGCACTTGGTTACAAATAACAAGATTAATTTGATGGATTCTCAACCAAGTGTCAAATATTTTTTGCTAAACAAAGATTTAAATAATAAGAGAGTTGGTTGGATAACAAAATTCATGGAATATGATGTTGAAATCAAAGTCACTAAGTTGGTCAGAGGCAAAAATTTTATGTGAACAATTGGCTAGTAAATTAGAAAACAAATAAGAGATCGAAGAAGAGGTTGTCCAAGTGCTTAATAATGGAGATCAAACTATTGTCCCAACTTCTCCTTCAAGTTGGGTGCATGAAATGATGCATTACTTCAAACAGGCGAGTGTCCTAAAGGCCTAAACAATGCAAAAAAATGGTATTTCAAATTGCAAGTAATTCTTTTTGTGATTGTAGATGGCATCTTGTTTAGAAGAGATTTTAGTGGAGTTTTATTAAGATGCATTGAAGTTGATCAAATTGATAAAATTCTTGAAGAATTCTATAATGGGGTAGCATCTGGTCATTTTGCACCAAGAACAAAAGCCCTTAAAATCATGAACTTTGGTTAATTTTGTCCTAACTTGTATAAGAATGCACATGCATGGGTAAGAAAGTGTGCTTTATTTGCAGGAAAACAAGGATTAGTAGCCTTACCATTGCATCCAATTTAGGTAGAACAACCCTTCATGAAGTGGGGTCTTTATTATATTGGTCTCATAAATCCACCATCCAGTTCAAGGCACAAGTGGATAATCACTACAATGCATTACTTTACCAAATGGACAAAAGGAGTAGCATTGAAAGAACAAAATGAAAACTTAGTCCTAAACTTCTATGAAGATTTGGTTGCAAGGTTTGGTACTCTTGAATCTATTATTTTAGATAGTTAATTAGCTCTTTTTGGCATAAAAATCACTAATTGGGCTGTTAAAAATAGCATATTCTTAAGTGCTTCATCCAAATATTACCCACATGGTAATGGTCAACTTGATTCTACAAATAAGAATCTAATTAGGATCATCAAAATAACAATACAAGATAATTAAAGAGCATGGCATAGCAAACTAAAATCAACTTTATTGGCTGATAGGATAACTCCAAAAAGATCTACGGGTAATTCACCTTATGTTCTTATGTATGGAAAAGAAGCAAGGCTACCTATTTTAGTTGAATTGCCAATAGTTAGCCTAATAAAGGAGTTGGAGTTAATGGAAGAAGATCCTATAGAGGTAAGACTTGCTAAACTTATTGAGTTGGAAGAAACAAGAAAGAAAGAAATGCATAACTTGGAGTTCCATCAAGCAAAAATGAAGAAATTTTTTGACAAAAAAGTAGTTCCAAGAGTTTTCAATGAAGGAGATTTGGTTCTAAAATGGGAAGAGTTGAAAAGAAGGCTTGGAAATCACACCAAATTTGATTCCATGTGGAGTGGTCCTTTCATGATCATAGGTTGCAAGATGCACAATGAAAAACTATCCAAAGTTGATGGACAAGAGCTACCAACCTAGTTAATGGGATTCACCTAAAGCATTGCTATTGAGGTGATGATCCACTTTGTAATATATTAGATTAGGTTTTTCTTTCAAATAAGGTGTTGTTGCACCACAGTTCCTATCTATTTTGTTTTACTCCAAGTGCTTTGTCACATTTTTGTTCCATTTTTCATTTTCCCTAAGTGTTGGTGCATAGGCCTACTATCTTGTTGGATGTTTTTTTTCATGGTTAATGCTTTTAACAACACGATTACAATTTTTTCCTAGGCCATTTTTAGACCTCCTGAGACTCCTATGCCCAATGGATGTCATATATGCAACTTGTTCTTCATGTTTAGAAGTAAAACACACTTGAGAGGTCGCAGAATGTTATTCATTTTGGGTTTAACCTTAATTTTATATTGATTCATTTGGATCATCACAAAATTTCTTTATGGCTTGTTCTATATGTTGAGTACTTTGGTCATTAGTTTCAATCCTTTGTGAAAAATATTTTAAGTGGGTGTGTATTTCAGGTTCTTATAAGGTTTTTTATCCTTTAGTTTATCCTAAAGTGCCAAACGGGCCTTTGTTACATGTTAATGTATTATGAAAAGAATTTAAAGGCCTTCAAAAGGTTTAATCCATGTAAAAGTCATGAACCTTTTGGAATATAATTTAAAAATTATCATGAAATTTTGGAGGGAGCAACACGTAGGGATCATTCAAGGTATGTTTGAATTCATTTTTGGCTAGATTGGAGGAATAAATCAGGTTCACAAAGAGTATCTGCAACTTTCAAGGATGAAAACACTAGTTTCAACATGCAAAACCCTTCAATGACCACCT
>VDFB02025471.1:0-22105 GCA_007258455.2 Sequoia sempervirens | reverse complement strand
TGGGCATAGCTTATGCCACCTATGAGATACCATGACACCATGCTTATGACTTTGTGCCAGCGTTGGGATGTTGATACATGTACATTTCATCTACGTACTGAGGAGATGACCATCACACTCGAGGATGTACATTGCATTCTCTGAATTCCCATCAAAGGAGAGTGAGTATACTTCTAGGGGGATTATTCATTCTAGGAGAAGAAGAGAGATATGCAGTATTTTCTATGTGGATTTGTACATGATGGGGGCTTAGAGGAAGGATCAAGCTTCCCATGCTGCTATATTCATGAGCCCCAATTGTTATGGATTATGATGCACACAATGGCTTTGGTTCTCAATCTAGATGGATGAGCAACACACTTGAATGGAGAACTGGTAAATTTGGTACGAGGGATTGACGAGAAGAGTATGGTCTATGCCTAGGGTTGTTGCATTTTAGCAAACTTGTGTTATGATCTTGAATAGTTCTTGTTTTGAGATATTGAAAGTATGGTACATTGTTATAGCTGTAGGATATCCACGAGCATTTGACTATCCTTTGTGATGCCTGTCGTAGTATGGGGATTTATAGTTTTGGAGGGTGAGATTTGATAGGCTGGAGGAGGATGAGATCCTTTGGAGACCTTATCTACTCATTCTATAGTGTCTAGATCCCACAAGACAATTATGGAGGATGCAGATGGATAGGTATCTAGTTGGGAGGCATGGCTATCTTGTATGACCTTTCTACAATGGGTGAGTCATGTGACAATTTGGATAGGTGCAGACACCATCAAGGGAATACCCCTTCATCAGATGATCAGTGCAGAGTGCCCAAAGACTAGGTGATACTATTTGGCTGACTATAGATCATGTTCATGAGAGTGATTCCAATTATTCAGATCACAATCAGCTACCAGCATATGATGTTGATGAATTCAGCAACAAAGATGAGAACGAGGAGTGGTGGTCATATGCATGTTCTATTGTTGATTGGTGTAGTTAAACATTATCACAGGGAGGGACACTTGATTCAACAGTGTGCAGATTCTTTTGGTTGGTTGAGGATAGTACAGTGGGAGGTAGATTGGATTGTCATACAATCAAATATTCTTCAAAGATGCATTCATTTCGAAATTCAGATGCAAGCACATGGACCATTTGGACATGAGAGTTGGCTAGTTTTTGTCATAGTTGTATTGAATGCGAGTCAAGTGATTGGGTGGATACGTGGGTTCCACAGTATCTAACTCCATTATCTCAAACAATATCCATGACAAATGACACAATGGAAAGTTTAGCAGATTAGGGCCACCTTTTAGATCAACTACATGCAGAACATGTTTTTGTAGTTGTTTCACTTCAAGGGAATGACGAGAGATCAGAATATTGGCCGGCTTGATGTGTGTAGGTAAAGCATAAGCTAACACAACCTATGGAAGATGATGATGCGTTCATGTATCCTACAGGTTTAGTTATGGTTGCAAGAACTTGGTTGCAAACATATATGGTTAGAAAGAATGGCATAGCTGCATTTGAAGACTATGAGAAACACAAAACCATTCTCGTGTATTTGCACCTTGTTATAGAAAAAAATGTTAAGTTGTTGAAGCATCATGCTAGACCAAAGGAAAAATAACTATGGACACTTAGTAATGTTGATCATGAACCAATATTGGATACTCTTAAGCAAAGAGATGACCCTTCGGGCACACTTGAATAACATTTTCATGAATGGAAGGTACAATGCTTAGGTTCATTATGCATCATCAATTAGGTCATTTATAATTGAATATAGATTGGTTATTTTTAGGAATATCTTATATTGTGACGATATAGATTTCTCATGTAACAAATTTTGTGATATTTTTGGCATGATTGATCATGGACTTGCTGCAAGAATAGCCACCTCTGATCCTTTCACAGAGGTATACAACAGATTACAATAATATAGATTGGTTATTCTAAGCGTCTTTTATAGTTTACATTACCATCTCATCATCAATTAGGTCATTTAGAATAATATAGATTGGTTATTCTAAGCATTTTTTATAGTTTTCATTACCAATTCATCATCATTCAAGTTGTTTAGATTAATTTATAGATTAATTTATAGATTTTTTAGTCTAATTAAGTCTTTGATCTAGCAAAGTGGAAACAACGTATTTGGGTGTGCATAATGTTCAAGTTGATTGCGTAAGAGGTTTCTGATGCAAGATCTAGGTGGCTTTAAAAAACATAATTACAATTAAAGATGGCATTGTTAGAACCTGCACAAGCTTGATCCAACCTTAAATCTTATTGCCCCCACATTTCATTCATGTTACCATGTTGTAACTCACAAACTCAACTACACACGTAGTTGGGTGCAAAAGAGAATAATCCCTAGTGTAAATGTACCCATCTAGACGTGTTGGAACAGTCTGTTTGGTCGTACCAGTTGCAGAATGAAAGTTGCACCACTTTGCAACTTTACATTGCTTGCATCTAGCAACTTTTCCCTCTGCTAAAAATCCATCACCATATGTAGGAATACGCCTCCGAGTTAGAAAAAACTGAGAGATATTTTTGTAGATGGTCCCAACATGATCCCATAGCCTCAGATAGAGAGTCTATAAGCATCACATTTTTTAAGAAATACCTTTCAAAGATTGCTTCCTTTTAGCACTTTGGACTCTTAAGGGAAATCGTTGATCCAATGTAGCTTGGATTGATTCAGCGTATTTGGGTGCAAAAGAGGACCATCCCTAGCATAAACGTCCATTTCCAATTGGTTCACACTGATGTAGCAGGTCCATTTCCAATTCCATCATTTAGAAAGGCTTGCTATGTCGTCACCTTCATTGATGACTACTCCTACTTCACAAGCATCTATTTTCTTGTTCACAAGAGTGAAGTGTTTGACAAATTTATAGCATTCAAGGTTCATATTGAGAAGAAATCAAGGAATCAAGTCAAGATTCTTGTCACAAAAAATGAAAGGGAATATGTGAACAATATACTCAAGGAATTTTGTACTCTTGAGGGGATTGATCTTCACATTTAGTTGCATACACTCCACAACATAATGGTGTTGTTGAAAGGAAAAATAGGACCCTTAAGGTGATGGCTAGCTGGATGATTCAAGCTTGTTCTCCATGTCCAGAATTTTAGGTAGAAGTTATCAGTTCTACCACACACATCCAAAATTGGGTTCCCCATAAGGCTTTGAAGGGTATGATTCCTTTTGAGGCTTGGTGTGGTAGAAAACTAGTTGTGAGACACTTCAAAGTTTTTGGTTGTCTAGCTTGGACACGCATACCTCCAGAGAAGCGCAAGGCATTGGAACCTCAAAGTAGGACTTACATCTTTTTTGGATATCCTGAAGGTGTTAAGCCATATAGAATTTTGGATCTAGAGACACATGAGCTATTCCTTGAGAGGATTTTTCACTTTAAGGAAATCTCTCCTAGCTTGGCCTCTAATCCTCCTCTTCCTTCCTCCATAGTGGAAAGTGATGATAGTTAATTAGATGGCTACTCTCCCTCAACTCTGACTTGTAGGATCATACCTTCACAAGGTCCACTTGCAGTTGAGGAGCCTTTTCCTTCATCTCCTACTAGGCCTCCTTGGGTTCGATAAACTCTTGAGTTAGCAGGTTCTCTTGTTTGGGATCCTTCAAATATTTGAAGGAATCAGTCACAACATCAGGGTTTTCACATCCTTATATTGCTAGTGCTTCAGATCCAGAATCCTTTAAGGAGGCTTTAGGAATTCCTAAATGGGATTTAGCAATGGAGGAAGAGTATAGTTCTTTGATGAGGAACCACACATGAGATTTATTTCCACTCCCTAAGGGGAGAAAGATGGTTTGATGTAAGTGGATCTATTGGACCAAGTATGCAATGGATGGAGGTTTGGATAAATACAAGGCGCAGCTTGTGGCAAAAGGTTTCTCACAAGTTCCAGGTGTTAATTATATAGAGACCTTTGCACTCAATGCCAAGATGAACTCCATTTGCTTGGCACTTACTATTGTTGCAATGCATGGTTGGGTTGTACATAAGATGGATGTGAAGAATGTATTTCTTCATGGCGATATTCATGAGGAGATTTACATGGAGCACCGATAGGGATTCATACAGGATTCTTCTTTGGGATGGAGATTGAGGAAGTTTATCTATGGCCTCAAATAGGCCATTAGGGCTTGGTATGCTAAGATGGATTCCTTTCTTCTCTCAGCAGAATTCACTAGGTTTCATTTAGATCTGAATGTCTACATGTTGTGATAGGATGATTCTCATTTACTACTTGTGCTTTATGTTGATGACTTGATCATTACAGGGAGTACCTCATCCATCATTAGCAGTGTCAAATCTACTTTGTAGGATAGATTCTCTATGACTAACTTGGGCCTTTTGAATTACTTTCTCAAGATTGAGATCACTCAATCAGCTTCTAGGATCTCTCTTTCTCAACCCAAGTATGCTCTTGATCTTCTAGCTCAGTTTCACATGGCTGATTGTAAGCCTGCTCTGACTCCCTTTCTTTCAAGAGTCAAGCTTGAGGCTAATTTTTCTACTACATTTGTTGATGCCACTTTGTATCATCAACTTATTGGGAGACTCATCTACTTGACTCACACACACTCTAATATCTACTTTGTAGTTGGCATTGTTTCATGCTTCATGCAGGAACCATATGAGCTTCATTGGAAAGTAGCCAAATGCATCTTGCATTACATATAGGGTACACATCATCATTCGATTCACTATGAAGAAGCTACAGGACTTACGTTGGTGGGATATACAGATTCTAATTGGGCTGGCGATCTTGATGATCGTAAGCCCACTTATGGCTACAACTTTCATCTTGGTTTTGGCCCCATTTTTTGGCTGAGTAAGAGGAAACATTCTATTGCTCTTTCTTCAACTAAGGATGAGTATCAAGGGGCTGTTAATGCTGCTACTAAGGCTATTTGGCTTCAGAATATTCTCACTAATTTTGGCTTCACTATTCCATGCCCTACAGTCATTCATTCTGACAACCAGAGTGTCATCCAGATCTTGAATAATTTGATTCAACATCAAAGGACCAAACACATCAAGATTCATATGCACTACATCTGGGAGTTGATACATGAGCGGGTCATTGATTTGTAGTATTGTCCTATAGCACAACAGGCTGCAGATATCTTCACTAAACCCTTCACTGAGAGTATATATCATCATTTGTGAGCTCTCTTGGGGTGCGGGATGTTTCATCTGAGGAGGTCACTTGGTTTCTTCAATCTCTCTTTTGGGGGGCTTTTTCCTCACTTGATGTTTTTCCCTTCTCGTCTTTTGAGTGTAGTTTTTGTTTTGTTTTATCTCTCTTTCTGAGGGGATTTTTTTCCTACGTGGCTTTCTCCTTTTCTCTACTTTACGAGATATTTCATTGCATTTGTACATGGGTACCTAACATGGCCTACTTGGCGGGACCCATCTTGCATTGTTTTCTTGTGTGTACATTCTCCCTAAGTTGCACTTAATGGGGGGTGTTGGCGTGATTAAAAGTGTTGTACCTTGTCCTACATCATGATTACACCTTAGTTAAGTTTCCTTAGGAACCAAATAAGAGGTATTTGGAGAATTTCCACTCTTGGTGGACTTATCATGTTATTAAGTATTTATCGCATCAACCTTTCATGGACACATCATGTGATTACCTCTCCATCTTTTGTGGGTGATCCACCATTTGTGGTGATTATCACATTATCACTTTTCCACTTTAGGTGGAGTGATAGCTTTTCATAGTTTTCTCATATCATAAGATTATGACACTTTTCATAATCTTATGCCCTTCTATGTACTCACCTCAAGGCTATATAACCAAGGGGTCTCCTATATACTTTGGCACATTACATTCTATTTGCATCATTGGCAGAATAACTAGAGCTAACTGCCAATTACCCCCATACAACCGCCTCTCAGTCAACATTAAAACCACTACCTGTGTATTGGATTCACAAAGGACCCTTCTTTGCTTCAACATGATAATTTCCCCCCTCCTTGCATATAGAGCTTTTCAAATAGTAGCCATGATTGCTAAAAAGAATAATGAGGTAATTTCCCCTTCCTCTCAAATGGATAGATAGGATGAGTAAAATATGGTGGGGATGCTTTAATTTTTTTCTATTTATAGAAAATTATAAATGAAAATTAATAATAATAAAATATCATGGCTATTAATATTTCTATATGTTAACTTTGTAGCATGACTTAGTTATAATTTAGAGAACTTGGGCATTTATATCTTGAGGTGTGGATCTATTCTAACACAAATAACAAATTCATCAAGAATTTAACCAGGTAATTGTTTTTATGGAATGAATTAAACAATTATAAAAATTCAAACATTTCATCATTTATTTTTATTTTTTTTAAATTAATTTACCAGAAAATAAAAATATATATTAAAATTAACTAATTTAAGTTTTAAAATTAAAAATATTAAATAAATTATAGTGAATTTTGATTTACTTTTAAGTTTTTAATTTTAACTTTAAAATTTTAGTTTGTTAATAAATATAATAATATTTCCTTCCTTCTATTTTATCTCCATGTATATAGAAACAAATTGGACCACATGAAGATATTTTTTATATTTTATTTATTATAATTTTATATTTTTTAAAAGAAAAATATTATTTTAAATATATTGACTAATTTTATTTATTTAAAAAATATTTTATTCACAAAAAGTTATTTTATTTTACATTTAAAAAATTATTAATTTTATTTTATTATTTATTTAAAGAATTGTTTTGTTTTAGTATTTATTCAAACATTTTTTTATTTTTTTATTATTTACTTTTTTATTAGAATAACCATTTTTATTAATATAATTTTTTTAGTTAAAAATTATTTTATTTTGTTTATTTAAAAATTATAAATATATATCCATTTTATTTTATAATTTTGTTTATATAATAATATTTCTACAATCATAATAAAAAATATATTTAAATATCCAAAACAAAATTCTCTAAATACAATCTTATTACCATGAAAAGAATTTCCTTCTTGTATTTAGTAACTTATAATTTATCAAAGCTATTTATTAATAATCTATATAGAGAGAAAGAGTCTGAGTTAGAACTTGAAAAGTAGGATTGCATGTATTGGGCAATATTGAGTTTGATGCTCATGATACATTCAATCTCTCAAACATGTATTCTTGTTTATGAAATATGTAAGATAATTTATTTTTATTATTTAATTATTCTCTAAAATCATTTTTATATTAATTAAATAATTTTAATTATTTAATAAAATCATCTCACAAGTAAGCACTCTCTCTTTTTCCATGGATTAAATGTAATCTATTTACTGATATATATTCCAAAAACATTGTTCTAAGAAATAGGAAAAGCCCTAAATTAAGGGTAGGCTTAAACAACATACACTAAGCATTGATGCTTAGTGTGGGCCCCCTTAATTGCAACTCTGTTTCTCCTTCTCAGTTTCTTTAACTGCCTTATGTAACATCTTTTTGTAATATATTTTTGTAATGCAACCAACCATCTTTGTTTCTCTTAAATGATCAAATCATATTTTTATATAAAATATTATATATTTTTATTTTTGTTATATAAATGTTAATGAAAACCCTAAGTAGCCGGTGAAGTTTCCTTTTTGGTTGTTGGTTTGTAATCAAAATCTGCGAAATGGTCTGTTAGTATGTGTCTCTAGGTAGTTTGGGGCGGGTCTAACCAGTCTACAATTGTAACTCTTTTGGATAGTAGCTAAGAGTGGGGATAGAAGTAAATGAAGAAAGCGGGGTGCATGAAGTGTATGTATTGGGATGGCCTAAGGCTGTTGAAGAGTGCGTATTGGGATGGCCTAAGGATATTGACTCAAACGCTGTATATGATGGCTATAGGAAAATTCACTGCCAGCAATTCACGGATGGAAAATTCACGGTTAATAATTCACCGCAGGAAAATTCACCGCCAGGGAAAATTAATGACTAGAACTTTATGCAATTAATTTTTTACCCTGTGAATTGCCATGGTTATAAATTGCTAACTATCAAAATATATATATATATAATATTATAATATAAATTTCTATAAAGACGATCGCACACGACGCTTAATGTGCGCTGTTTAAGTCCGCCCATGAATTAAGACTTGCTCTGCAGGCGTTCTCTCAAATTTAAATTGTAAATTTCGTTAATTGCATAATATGATTCTGAAGCTTGAAATTAACATGAATGATTTTATTCAGGTTTTGTGCAGGATGAGCGAATTGAGAGAAGGAAGGAGAAGGTCAAGGCTTACTGGTATGAAGTTGGCAGAGCTCCCGAATGAGATAATAATTAAAATAGGGGAAAAGCTATCCTTGAAAGATGTTGCAAACTTGATATCGTGTTGCAGGGGTGTGGCATCCCAGGCCAAATATTTATACGAGCAGCGTCGTAGGGTGGACATGTCGTGTTTCAAAAGCGTGACGCCATCCATCTGCAACCGCCTCATCAATCACTTCTCACGCAGCCGCCTCGTGAGCCTCCGTTTCTGCTACGATGTTCACGGCCACCACAAATACAATGAGGAAACAGTGAACGCCATTCTGGGATACTTTTCCTTTTCCACCCACCCGGAAATCGACCTCTATGCGGGCACACCGCGCGTGGTGGACATCCTTGCGCATGGTTACTTCCTCCACAAGTTTCTTTCATCTCAGCAGCAGCTACAACGGCTGGAAATGGACTCGCAGCTGGAATATGTGAGAGGAGGAGAGCACAAGGCCTTGGTGACGTTAGACATTGCGGGGAGAAACTGCCCCAGGCTGGAATATTATTGGCACTATTCCCTATTCAACCCGCCACGTGTCCACACAGCCTTTCTGCAGGCCTGCCCCCGCCTCAAGCATGCCAGATTCCACTTCAAATTGGGCATTGAGGAGCTGGACGCGTATGCAACGCTGACCTCCCCACTGGAATTAGAGTTTGCCTTCTTTTCCTTTTTTGGATGGCATGACCTCACACAGCAGAAGCGCAGGATAGGTGAAGCAAAGCTGAGAATTATAGGGTCAAGGCTACCCAAAGTCACTTTGGCACATGTTACCTTTGATGCAAGAGGGTGCATGAAAGAGTATATGGAATTGGTGAAGGCCATGCCCTCAATCCAAACTCTCGCCTTTCTTGGCAATTCCAGCAACATGCGCGAACCTGTGGGCCCTGTATTTCTGGGTGCTTTTTCCCTGTTGAGAGAACTCCATCGCGCTCCCGTTGTGGTGTTGTTGAATGGTGTGCCAGAGAAGGAGTTTGAGAATGTTGTTGACGTAAATGCATGGGATGCGTTGCCGAGAGGAGTAGAGCATGTGAGGATAATCTTTCATTGGCATAGCCCAAGCTTAGATCAAGGCAGAGAAGCGTTGCTTGACAAATTCATCAACACTGCTCCTCGCCATCTTGAAACATGTTCCGTCTTTGGTGTTCCATCACTATTATCAGAAGACTATATTTTCCAAGACTTTGAACCGTGGAAACGTTGCTATCAAAACAGCCTTCGATCACTATTATGGGAACACTGTATTTTCCTTAAGACTCTGAACCGTGGAAACGTTGCTATCGAAAAAGCCTTAGCATTTAGACATTGTTTTCAAATAGAGAGAGAGCCTTGTTAAGAGACTGTTGTATGTTTTATTGTCCTATCATATTCTTATGTAGAGGAATAAATACCTACTGGCTCATAGAGAGTACTTCCTGAGCTACCCTTTTATTTATTTATTTATTTATTTTACATCAATGTAATTGGCAGTAATTATATTGAAATTTAATTGTTTCTTTTCCTTAGTATGGTTAATCTTGGGTGAATCTTGTCAGGTTTTTTTGCATTACGAGGGTTTATTTTTTCAGCTGAATCAAATACGTGAATATAATGTAGCATAGATGTGAAAAAGATTGTTTATTTTGAGAGGAAAAGAGGCAGTTTAATGCGTGCTTGATGATAGATAAATCTTCCCAAGCTGTCTTTTGCATACCTGATAATGTATTATAAGGAGATGTGCAACGTTTCCTAATTAATATTTTCCTACTACTTAATAAAACAGAAAATGGTGAATGGAGGAATAGTTAACCACTAGGCTTGCATCAACTTTTCATGAAGTGTTCAAGAGAGCATTGCCCGTGGGTTTTTGACATGAGCTGGCTCAAATCTGCCAAATCGCTGGCATGGTAGGAATATGCATGAAGTGATTTGTTTGTTTATATTTTTTTTCTCAGAATTGCAAAATTGTTTTCTAGTTGATCTAATCTTATACAGAAGCATAGAAAATGGAATTTTAATTATTTTTTGTCATTTTGTTGCAAGTGTTCAACCTTGAACCTGTAATTCCAATCTACAAATTTCATCTTTGAAAAATGCCCTAAAAGGGATTCTAAAGTGTCTAGGGCCATTAGAAAAGCACACTAGATTTACTTTAAGCACACCTACAAGATGAAATTTGTGAAAATTGAAGAAATTAGATGGATTTTAGAGCATTTTTTCATGATTTTGATAGGTCCCCACCCAATCATGATAGTGGCTAGGGGGAAGACAACTCACATTTTTGAGAGATCATGCACCAACACTATTGGCATCAAAGACAAAGAATTTACAGTTAGTGGTTATCTATTGGGCATAGCTTATGCCACCTATGAGATACCATGACACCATGCTTATGACTTTGTGTCAGCGTTGGGATGTTGATACATGTACATTTCATCTACCTACCAAGGAGATGACCATCACACTCGAGGATGTACATTGCATTCTCTGAATTCCCATCCAAGGAGAGTGAGTATACTTCTAGGGGGATTATTCATTCTAGGAGAAGAAGAGAGATATGCAGTATTGTCTATGTGGATTTGTACATGATGGGGGCTTAGAGGAAGGATCAAGCTTCCCATGCTGCTATATTCATGAGCCCCAATTGTTATGGATTATGATGCACACAATGGCTTTGGTTCTCAATCTAGATGGATGAGCAACACACTTGAATGGAGAACTGGTAAATTTGGTACGAGGGATGGACGAGAAGAGGATGGTCTATGCCTAGGGTTGTTGCATTTTAGCACACTTGTGTTATGATCTTGAACAGTTCTTGTTTTGAGAGATTGACAGTATGGTCCATTGTTATAGCTGTAGGATATCCACGAGCATTTGACTATCCTTTGCGATGCTTGTCGTAGTATGGGGATTTATAGTTTTGGAGGGTGAGATTTGATAGGCTGGAGGAGGATGAGATCCTTTGGAGACCTTATCTACTCATTCTATAGTGTCCAGATCCCACAGGACAATTATGGAGGATGTAGATGGATAGGTATCTAGTTGGGAGGCATGACTATGTTGTATGACCTTTCTACAATGGGTGAGTCATGTGACAATTTGGATAGGTGCAGACACCATCAAGGGAATACCCCTTCATTAGATGATCAGTGCAGAGTGCCCAAAGACTAGGTGATGCTATTTGGCTGACTATAGATCATGTTCGTGAGAGTGATTCCAATTATTCAGATCACAATCAGCTACCAGCATATGATGTTGATGAATTCAGCAACAAAGATGAGAACGAGGAGTGGTGGTCATATGCATGTTCTATTGTTGATTGGTGTAGTTCAACATTGTCACAGGGAGGGACACTTGATTCAACAGTGTGCAGATTCTTTTGGTTGGTTGAGGATAGTACAGTGGGAGGTAGATTGGATTGTCATACAATCAAAGATTCTTCAAAGATGCATTCATTTCGAAGTTCAGATGCAAGCACATGGACCATTTGGACATGAGAGTTGGCTAGTTTTTGTCATAGTTGTATTTAATGCGAGTCAAGTGAGTGGGTGGATACATGGGTTCCACAGTATCTAACTCCATTATCTCAAACAATATCCATGACAAATGACACAATGGAAAGTTTAGCAGATTAGGGCCGCCTTTCAGATCAACTACATGTAGGACATGTTTTTGTAGTTGTTTCACTTCAAGGGAATGAAGAGAGATCATAATATTGGCTGGCTTGATGTGTGTAGGTAAAGCATAAGCTAACACAACCTATGGAAGATGATGATGCGTTCATGTATCCTACAGGTTTAGTTATGGTTGCAAGAACTCGGTTGCAAACATATATGGTTAGAAAGAATGGCATAGCTGCATTTGAAGACTATGAGAAACACAAAACCATTCTCGTGTATTTGCACCTTGTTATAGAAATAAACATTAATTTGTCGAAGCATCATGCTAGACCAAAGGAAAAATAACTATGGACACTTACTAATGTTGATCATGAACCAATATTGGATACTCTTAAGCAAAGAGATGACCCTTCAGGCACACTTGAATAACATTTTCACGAATGGAAGGTACAATGCTTAGGTTCATTATGTATCATCAATTAGGTCATTTATAATTTAATATAGATTGGTTATTTTTAAGAATCTCTTATATTGTGACAATATAGATTTCTCATTTAACAAATTTTGTGATATTTTTGGCATGATTGATCATGAACTTCGCTGCAAGAATAGCCACCTTTGATCCTTTCTGAGAGGTATACAACAGATTACAATAATATAGATTGGTTATTCTAAGCGTCTTTTATAGTTTACATTACCATCTCATCATCAATTAGGTCATTTAGAATAATATAGATTGGTTATTCTAATCATTTTTTATAGTTTTCATTACCAATTCATCATCATTCAGGTTGTTTAGATTAATTTATAGATTTTTTAGTCTAAACATCTTTTCTGTTGTGACAATATAGATTTCTCATTTGAAAACTTTAGCAATATTTTTGGCATGATTGATCATGGACCTGTTGCAACAATAGCCAACTTTGATCCTTTCGGAGAGGTATGCGATAGACTACAATAATATAGATTGGTTAGTCTAAGCATCTTTTATAGTTTACATTACTATCTCATCATCAATTAGGTCATTTAGAATAATATAGATATGTTATTCTAAGGATTTTTTATAGTTTGGATTACCAGTTCATCATCATTCAGGTTGTTTAGATTAGTATAGATTTGTTAGTCTAAGCATATGTTCTATTGTGACAATATAGGTTTTTCATTTGACAACTTTTGTGATATTTTTGGCATGATTGATCATGGACTTGCTACAACAATAGCCATCTTTGATCTTTTCAGAGAGGTATGAGATAGATCAAAATAATATAGATTGGTTATTCTAAGTATTTTTTATAGTTTGCATTACCATCTCATCATCAATTAGGTCATTTAGAATAATATAGATTGGTTATTCTAAGCATTTTTTATAGTGTGCATTACCAATTCATCATCATTCAGGTTGTTTAGATTAATATAGATTTGTTAGTCTAAGCATCTTTTCTGTTGTGATAATATGGATTTCTCATTTGACAACTTTTGCGATATTTTTGGAATGATTGATCATGGACCTACTGCAACAATAGCCAGCTCTGATCCAAAGAAAGAGGTATGCGACAGATTACAATATTATAGATTTGTTATTTTAAGCATCTTTTATTCTAAGCATCTTTTCTATTGTATGTAGTTTAACTGCTACCTTGATGGTTTGTACAGGTGCTTGTTAGTCCAGAACGTGAACATACTACTCTTGTGGAAGAATATGCACTGAATGCCTCCAATAGGAAATTTTAAAAATGTGAAACAATGTAAAAAGGTCATAACTATGTATAGGCATCATTTATATCTAGGTGTATGCTTTGTTACTGTTATTGAAATTTTTTTGTAATAACTTATTGTAATTAATCGAGCTACAACCGGAGGTTTTCTTCCTGGTTCTTTTCTACTGCTATGCTCATTTGAACCAGGTTTTGTACTATCTCCTATTTATATATAATAAATTAAAGTGGCTTGCCACTTTTTCCAAAAAAAATATGTAAAAATGTCATGTGGAGGTCATTTCCAATGTAATTAAGTCTTTGATCTAGCAAAGTGGAAACAACGTATTTGGGTGTGCATAATGTTCAAGTTGATTGCATAAGAGTTTTCTGATGCAAGATCTAGGTGGCTTTAAAAAACATAATTACAATTAAAGATGGCATTGTTAGAACCTGCACAAGCTTGATCCAACCTTAAATCTTATTGCCCCCACATTTCATTGATGTTACCATGTTGTAACTCACAAACTCAACTACACACGTAGTTGGGTGCAAAAGAAAACAATCCCTAGTGTAAATGTACCCATCTGGACATGTTGGAACAGTCTGTTTGGTTGTACGAGTTACGGAATGAAAAATGCTCCACTTTGCAACTTTACACTACTTGCATCTGGCAACTTTTCCCTCCACTGAAAATTCATCACCACAGGAAAACGCCTCTGAGATAGAAAAAAATGAGAGGTTTTTGTAGATGGTCCCAACACAATCCTATAGCCTCCCTCACATAAACATACCCATTGGGATGTGTTGGAATAGTCCGTTTGGTCGCACCAGTTACAAAATGAAAGTTGCACCACTTTGTAACTTTACATTGCTTGCATCTAGCAACTTTTCCCTCTGCTAAAAAGCCATCGCCATATGTAGGAATACGCCTCTGAGTTAGAAAAAACTGAGAGATATTTTTGTAGATGGTCCCAACATGATCCCATAGCCTCAGATAAAGAGTCTATAAGCATCATATTTTTTAAGAAATACCCTTCAAAGATTGCTTCCTTTTAGCACTTTGGACTCTTAAGGGAAATCATCGATCCAATGTAGCTTGGATTCATTCAGCGTATTTGGGTGCAAAAGAGGACCATCCCTAGCATAAACATCCATTTCCAATTGGTTCAAACTGATGTAGCAAGTCCATTTCCAATTCCATCATTTAGAAAGGCTTGCTATGTCCTCACCTTCATTGATGACTACTCCTACTTCACAAGCATCTATTTTCTTGTTCACAAGAGTGAAGTGTTTGACAAATTTATAGCATTCAAGGTTCATATTGAGAAGAAATCAAGGAATCAAGTCAAGATTCTTGGCACAAAAAATGGAACAGAATATGTGAACAATAGACTTGAGGAATTTTGTACTCTTGAGGGGATTGATCCTCACATTTAGTTGCATACACTCCACAACATAATGGTGTTGTAGAAAGGAAGAATAGGACCCTTGAGGAGATGGCTAGCTACATGATTCATGCTTGTTCTCCTTGTCATAATTTTGGGCAGAAGTTATTAGTTCTACCACACACATCCAAAATTGGGTTCGCCATAAGCCTTTGAAGGGTATGACTCCTTTTGAGGCTTGGTGTGGTAGAAAACCAGTTGTGAGACACTTCAAAGTTTTTGGTTGTCTAGCTTGGACACGCATACCTCTAGAGAAGCGCAAGGCATTGGAACCTCAAAGTAGGACTTGCATCTTTTTTGGATATCCTGAAGGTGTTAAGCCATATAGAATTTTGGATCTAGAGACGCATGAGCTATTCCTTGAGAGGATTTTTCACTTTAAGGAAAGCTCACCTAGCTTGGCCTCTAATCCTCCTCTTCCTTCCTCCCTAGTGGAAAGTGATGATAGTGACTTAGATGGCGACTCTCCCTCAACTCCGACTTGTAGGATCATACCTTCACAAGGTCCACTTGCAATTGAGGAGCCTTTTCCTTCATCTCCTACTAGGCCTCCTTGGGTTCGATAAACTCTTGAGTTAGTAGGTTCTCTTATTTGGGATCCTTCAAATATTTGAAGGAATCAGTCACAACATCAGGGTTTTCACATGCTTGTATTGCTAGTGCTTCAGATCCAGAACCCTTTAAGGAGGCTTTAGGAATTCCTGAATGGGATTTAGCAATGGAGGAAGAGTATAGTTCTTTGATGAGGAACCACACATGGGATTTATTTCCACTCCCTAAGGGGAGAAAGATGGTTTGATGTAAGTGGATCTATTGGACCAAGTATGCAATGGATGGAGGTTTGGATAAATACAAGGCTCAGCTTGTGGCAAAAGGTTTCTCACAAGTTCCAGGTGTTAATTATATATAGACCTTTGCACTCAATGCTAAGATGAACTCCATTTGCTTGACACTTACTATTGTTGCAATGCATGGTTGGGCTGTACATAAGATGGATGTGAAGAATGCATTTCTTCATGGCGATCTTCATGAGGAGATTTACATGGAGCAGCGATAGGGATTCATACAGGATTCTTCTTTGGGATGGAGATTGAGGAAGTTTATCTATGGCCTCAAATAGGCCATTAGGGCTTGGTATGCTAAGATGGATTCCTTTCTTCTCTCAGCAGAATTCACTAGGTTTCATTTAGATTTGAATGTCTACATGTTGTGATAGGATGATTCTCATTTACTACTTGTGCTTTATGTTGATGACTTGATCATTACAGGGAGTACCTCATCCATCATTAGCAGTGTCAATTCTACTTTGTAGGATAGATTCTTTATGACTAACTTGGGCCTTTTGCATTACTTTCTCAAGATTGAGATCACTCAATCAGCTTCTAGGATCTCTCTTTCTCAACCCAAGTATGCTCTTGATCTTCTAGCTCAGTTTCACATGGCTGATTGTAAGCCTGCTCTGACTCCCTTTCTTTCAAGAGTCAAGCTTGAGGCTAATTTTTCTACTACACTTGTTGATGCCACTTTGTATCATCAACTTATTGGGAGACTCATCTACTTGACTCACACACACTCTAATATCTCCTTTGTAGTTGGCATTGTTTCATGCTTCACGCAGGAACCATATGAGCTTCATTGGAAAGTAGCCAAATGCATCTTGCATTACATATAGGGTACACATCATCATTGGATTCACTATGAAGTAGCTATATGACTTACGTTGGTGGGATATACAGATTCTAATTGGGCTGGCGATCTTGATGATTGTAAGTCCACTTATGGCTACAACTTTCATCTTGGTTTTGGCCCCATTTTTTGGCTGAGTAAGAGGCAACATGCTATTGCTCTTTGTTCGACTGAGGATGAGTATCAAGGGGCTGTTAATGCTGCTACTAAGGCTATTTGGCTTCAGAATATTCTCACTAATTTTGGCTTCACTATTCCATGCCCTACAGTCATTCATTGTGACAACCAGAGTGTCATCCAGATCTTGAATAATTTGATTCAAAATCAAAGGACCAAACACATCGAGATTCATATGCACTACATTTGGGAGTTGATACATGAGAGGGTCATTGATTTGTAGTATTGTCCTATAGTACAACAGGTTGCAGATATCTTCACTAAACCCTTCACTGAGAGTATATATCATCATTTGTGAGCTCTCTTGGGGTGCGGGATGTTTCATCTGAGGAGGTCACTTGGTTTCTTCAATCTCTCTTTTGGGGGGCTTTTTCCTCACTTGAGGTTTTTCCCTTCTCGTCTTTTGAGTGTAGTTTTTGTTTTGTTTTATCTCTCTTTCTGGGGGGAGTTTTTCCCTACATGTCTTTCTCCTTTTCTCTACTTTACGAGATATTTCATTGCATTTGTACATGGGTACCTAACATGGCCTACTTGTCGGGACCCATCTTGCATTGTTTTCTTGTGTTTACATTCTCCCTAAGTTGCACTTAATGGGGGGTGTTGGCATGATTAAAAGTGTTGTACCTTGTCCTACATCATGATTACACCTTAGTTAAGTTTACTTAGGAACCACATAAGAGGTAGTTGGAGAATTTCCACTCTTGGTGGACTTATCATGTTATTAATTTATCGCATCAACCTTTCATGGACACATCATGTGATTACCTCTCCACCTTTTGTGGGTGATCCACCATTTGTGGTGATTATCACATTATCACTTTTCCACTTTAGGTGGAGTGATAGCTTTTCATAGTTTTCTCATATCATAAGATTATGACACTTTTCATAATCTTATGCCCTTCTATGTACTCATCTCAAGGCTATATAACCAAGGGGTCTCCTATGTACTTTGGCACATTACATTCTATTTGCATCATTGGCAGAATAAATTTTATTCTTGTCATATTGTTTTTATCTCTCTTATGCTTGTGCCTTCTATTAGGCCTCCATCTCTTCAGTGGCTACCTTCATAGCCAATTCTTACATGCTAAAACTAATAATTTGATGAATAACTAGAGCTAACCGCCAATTACCCCCATACAACCGCCTCTCAGTGAACATTAAAACCACTACCTATGAATTGGATTCACAAAGGACCCTTCTTTGCTTCAACATGATAATTTCCCCCCTCCTTGCATATAGAGCTTTTCAAATAGTAGCCATGATTGCTAAAAATAATAATGAGGTAATTTCCCCTTCCTCTCAAATGGATAGATAGTATGAGTAAAATATGGTGGGGATGCTTTAATTTTTTCCATTTATAGAAAATTATAAATGAAAATTAATAATAATAAAATATCATGGCTATTAATATTTCTATACTTTAACTTTGTAGCATGACTTAGTTATAATTTAGAGAACTTGGGCATTTATATCTTGAGGTGTGGATCTATTCTAACACAAATAACAAATTCATAAAGATTTTAACCAGGTAATTGTTTTTATGGAATGAATTAAACAATTATAAAAATTCAAACACTTCATCATTTATTTTATTATTTTTTTTCAAATTAATTTACCACAAAATAAAAATATATATTAAAATTAAAAATAATAAAAAAATTATAATGAATTTTGATTTACTTTTAAGTTTTTAATTTTAACTTTAAAATTTTGGTTTGTTAATAAATATAATAATATTTCCTTCCTTCTATTTTATCTCCATGTATATAGAAACAAATTGGACCACATGAATATATTTTTTATATTTTATTTATTATAATTTTATTTTTTTAAAAGAAAAATATTATTTTAAATATATTGACTAATTTTATTTATTTAAAAATATTTTATTCCCAAAAAGTTATTTTATTTTACATTAAAAAAAAAATTATTAATTTGTTTGTATTATTTATTTAAAGAATTGTTTTTTTTAGTATTTATTCAAACATTTTAGTTTTTTATTATTTACTTTTTATTAGAATAACCATTTTATTATATAATTTTTTAGTAAAATTATTTTATTTTGTTTATTTAAAAATTATAAATATATATCCATTTTATTTTATTTTTTTGTTTATATAATAATATTTCTACAATCATAATAAAAAATATATTTAAATATCCAAAACAAAAATCTCTAAATACAATCTTATTACCATGAAAAGAATTTCCTTCTTATATTTAGTAAGTTATAATTTATCAAAGCTATTTATTAATAATCTATATGAGAGAGGAAAGTCCGAAAGCTAGAACTTGAAAGTAGGATTGCACATGTATTAGTAACATTGAGTTTGACTAAGGATACATCTAACTTCCCCACGTATTCTTGCCTTATGAAATATGTAAGCATGTAATTTATTTCATTATTTTAATTATTCTCTAAAAATCATTTTTTAATTAATTAATTAAATAATTTTAATTATTTAATTAATTTATTTTCTTTTTAATTAATTAAATAAATTAATATTTATTTAGTTACGTTAGTGATTAATCCTTTTACTCTATAATTAAATAAATTTCTATTTGTTTAATTATTTATTGACATTTTCCTATTATAATTAAATAATTATCTCCCCTCCACTAGTAATTATTTATTTATTTTTTCTTACACTTTCTAATTAAATAATTGTTTCCAATTATTTTAATTAAAAAGTCAATTTTTATGTCTTCTTCTATAATTAAATAATTGCTTTTATTATTTAATTATTCACTATCTCTCCTAAATTAAATGGCTCAGGAAAATTCACATTAAAATTTGTTTTCGTGGTGGTGAATTTTCCTATGTATGAATTTGTCATGGGTGTGAATTTTCCATTATGAATTATTAAGTACGAATTTTCAACCTGACGGAATTTTCTGATGCCATTTAATTTATTCCAACTACCTCTCTATTCGTGCCAAATCTTATCTCTCATCTCAACCTTGATAAGGTTTTATTAACTTTTAATCTCCACCGTCCATCCTTAATTAAACCCTATTTTAGCCCTAACCCTATTTTCTTTCTTCTCAAAGCAATCTCATCCATTGATTTCCATCATTTAATCTTGACCCTTCATTCAAATTTGGTTTTCTATAAAATAGACCTATCCCTTTCATTTTGATACTAATTACTAATTACAAACGCTATGTTTGATATTCTTGCATACTACAAATCTGAGGGCAAGCTAGCATCTAAAGCAAATTGGAGAAGGGCAATGAAGGGTGATTCAACCATGGCATAGTAATTATTGTATTATTGCTTTGTTATTTTATGTTTCTATGTTCATTTGTGCTTCATTGTTGAATCAGGATCTTTAGAGTTTAAGTTTTATGTATTTGGTAGTTTGATACCATTGATTCATGCCTTTCACCTAAATTTTATCCTTATTCTACAATTTGTGATCTTTCGCATGCTTGAAAATAAAGCATCAGGCAAGTCACAAGTGTTGAACTTAGTCAAATTTCAAGAACTGAATCATCTCACAAGTAAGCACTCTCTCTTTTTCCATGGATTAAATGTACTCTATTTACTGATATATATTCCAAAAAAATTGTTCTAAAAAATAGGAAAAGCCCTAAATTAAGGGTAGGCTTAATCAACATACACTAAGCATTGATGCTTAGTGTGGGCCCCCTTAATTGCAACTCTGTTTCTCCTTCTCTGTTTCTTTAACTTTTTTGTAATATATTTTGTAATGCAACCAACCATCTTTGTTTCTCTTAAATGATCAAATCATAATTTTATACAAAATATTATATATTTTTATTTTTATTATATAAATGTTAATGAAAACCCTAAGTAGCCGGTGAAGTTTCCTTTTTGGTTTTTGGTTTGTAATGAAAATCTGCCAAATGGGTCTGTTAGTATGTGTCTATAGGTAGTTTGGGGCGGGTCTAACCAGTCTACAATTGTAACTCTTTTGGATAGTAGCTAAGAGTGCGGATAGAAGTAAATGAAGAAAGCGAGGTGGAGGAAGTGTATGTATTGGGATGGCCTAACGCTGTTGAAGTGTGTGTATTGGGATGGCCTAAGGATGTTGACTCAAACACTATAAATGATGGCTCTAGGAAAATTCACTGCCATCAATTCACGGATGGAAAAATTCACGGGTCAATAATTCACCGCGAGAAAATTCACTGCCAGCAATTCAATGGATGGAAAATTCACGGTCAATAATTCACCGCGAGGAAAATTCACCTCTGTGGAAAAAATTAATGATCAGAACTTTATGCAATTAATTTTTTGCCCTGTGAATTGCCATGGTGATAAATTGCTAACTATCAATATATATATATTTAATATTATAATATAAATTTCTATAAAGAGGAGCCCACACGACGCTTAATGTGCGCTGTTTAAGTCCGCCCATGAATTAAGACTTGTCTCTGTATGTTCTCTCAAATTTAAATTGTAAATTTCTGTTAATTGCATAATATGATTCTGAAGGCTTGAAATCAACATGAATGATTTTATTCTGTGGTTTTGCAGGGATGAGCTGAATTGGAGAGAAGGAAGGAGAAGGTCAAGGCTTACTGGTATGAAGGCTGGCAGAGTCTCCGAACGAGATAATAATTAAAAATAGGGAAAAGCTATCCTTGAAAGATGTTGCAAACTTGATATCGTGTTGCAGGGGTGTGGCATCCCGGGCCAAATATTTATACGAGCAGCGTCGTAGGGTGGACATGTCGTGTTTCAAAAGCGTGACGCCATCCATCTGCGACCGCCTCATCAATCACTTCTCACGCAGCCGCCTCGTGAGCATCAATTTCTGCTATGATGCTCACGGCCACCACAAATACAATGAGGAAACAGTGAACGCCATTCTCGGATACTTTTCCTTTTCCACCCACCCGAAAATCGACCTCTATGCGGGCACACCGCGCGTGGTGGACATCCTTGCGCGTGGTTACTTCCTCCACAAGTTTCTTTCATCTCAGCAGCAGCTACAACGGCTGGAAGTGGACTCGCAGCTGGAATATGTGAGAGGAGGAGAGCACAAGGCCTTGGCGACGTTAGACATTGTGGGGAGAAACTGCCCCAGGCTGGAATATTATTACAATTCATTCCCCATTCAAACCCGCCACGTGTCCACACAGCCTTCTGCAGGTCTGCCCCCGCCTGAAGCATGCCAGATTCCACTTAAATTGGGCATTGAGAGCTGGACGCGTATGCAACGCTGACCTCCC
>VDFB02025470.1:0-19642 GCA_007258455.2 Sequoia sempervirens | reverse complement strand
TCTCTCTCTCTCTCTCTCTCTCCCTCCCTCCCTCTCTCCCTCTCAAGTATCTCTCCCTCTTCCTCCCTCTATCTTGTAAGAGTTTATGGTGAAATCCTCAAACACCCTCCCTCTATCTTGTAGGAGTTTATGGTGAACTCCTCAACCACCTGCAAGACAAAATAACTTCCACAAGAGAGAAATGGTAGAAATATTATGCTATCATTAAAGATGAAAGAATTCCAAACTCAAAGTACATATGAAGCCTTGTTTATATAGGCAAGGTTGAGATGTAGTATGTAATATGATGTTGACATGTGTCATAATCTTATGACATGTGAAACCTAACTAACTACCTAGGAAATAATGCTAGATAAGATAAAACTTCTAGAAAAGACAACTCATCCTTCTAGAAGGAATATTAGATCCTAAGCAAACATGAACCTATCACCTAGTAAATGACACCTAGGAATATAATTAAATTCCTAACTAAAATTTATGTAAGTGTAATTAAATAATTAATTACACTAACATATCTCTCATTCCCTCTCTCCCTCTCAAGTCTCTCTCTCTCTCTCCCTCCCTCCCTCCATCTATCTCTCTCTCCCTCTCTCTCTCTCCCTTTGAAGTCTCTTTCTTAGGTCTCTTCCACTCCCTACCTATCTCTCTAGGTACCCTAGATAGAGATATAAAGGTAGAGAAAAGGAGAGAGATAAAGAGATAGAGATAAAGAGGGAGAGATAGAGAGGGGAGAGATAGAGGGAGGGAGAGTGGGAAATATATAGAGAGGGTGTAGATAGAGAGATATAGGTTGAGAGGTAGAGAGAGAAGAAGAGGGAAAAGATCATGTATATCAATATATAGTGGGAGAGGGAAAGAGGGAGAGATAATGATAGAGGGAGATATAGAGAGATAGAGAGATAGGGAGATAGAGGTATAGAAATATATGGATATAAAGGGATAGGGAGAGAGAAGGAATAAGAGAGAGAGGTAGAGATAATGAGATATAATTAGATATAAAGAGAGAGATAAAGAGATATAGATAGAGGGGGAAAGAGTGAGAGAGAAAGGAGGTGATAGAGACAAGTAATAGAGATAGATAGATATGGAGAGAGGGACATAGACAAAGAGATAGATATAGGGAGGCATAAATAGGGTGTGTGTGTATATATAAGTGAGAGAGATATATGGAGATAACTTGATGAAAATGTAGATTATATAAATAGATAGAGGGAGGGAGAGGGAGAGGGAGAGAGATACATAGAGAGAGAGAAGTAGCGAGATATAGAAATACAGAGTGACACAGATAGAGGGAGATAGGAAGAGGTATAGATAGAAAGATGGAGAGATATGTAGAGATATATAACTTGTGAAAGATAGAGGGAAAGAGAAAGGGAGAGAGCTAGGTAGAGAGAGAGAGAGAGAGGAGAGATATAGATAAAGGCAGAGTAAGGGAAAAGTGGAGAGATAGGTAGAGAGGGTAAATGAAGAAGAGGGGGAGAGAGGGAGAGATAGCTAAATAGATAGAGGGAGAGAGAGACATATATATGTTCTCCTAGTTCAACTTGGGTAAAGGTGTGCATCTAGGATCAAAGAAAACAACGAGGCCTTCTATGATGATTTATGAAGATTTTTACTCTTCTTAGTAATTTTTTTTTTCATTATTTATTACTTCTTTAATTTTTTTCAAGTCATTTAGGATGATTATTTCAAAAAAACCATGAAAAAAAGACTTTGTATGCTAGAATTATGATCATTTAAAATTTTAAAACTTAAGGAGGAACTTAAAATTATTACAATTAATTTTTTATACTCAATCTGTCAAAATAATCTTATCCATTGTGTAGATCTCTGAATCACCTTTCCAATGCTGTACAAAATCAAAATTTCTATCAATAACACAAAAGTTATGCCCATTTTACTAAAGTATGCTTTTTGGTCTTTTCAAAATGGATATCCTTTTATATCCATTTCCCGAAATTAATTTTCATCAATTTATGCAAACAAAATGGATGAAACAAAACGAATATCCATTTGAAAATGGATATACCCATTTGAAAATGGATATCAATTTTGTTTCATCCATTTTGTTTGCATAAATTGATGAAAATTAATTTTGGGAAATAGATATCCATTTCAAAACAGATATCAATTTATAATGGATATCTATTTCAAAACAGATATTGTACCCGACCCATACAAAAAGTCAACATTTTTTTTGCAATTTCGGTGAAGTAAAAACACAATTTTTTCCTCATTTCCACTTTTTGGACCCCCATGATCTTGCACATGCCCCACACATATACACATTTTATCACATGTCCCCAAGAGAGGCTCTGCGGCCTCCTCAACCCCAAATGAAGGAGGTTCTTAGCCCTCAGATGAGATCGACTCCTTATTCACACCCATAACCCCCATAACATAACAAGTCTCAATACAAAACATAAAATAAAATAACACCAATTCTTGACACAACAACGAAATTTGTCAAACATTCTACAACTTCATTGGAATTCAAAAATCAAAACTCAAACTTACCTTGGTTATCCAAGTTAGGATCAACCCAAAACCCAAGAAAGAATTCAATTTCCTCTTTCAACCAAGGTCCCTTTCCCTCATGCTCTTACAACCAATCTTCAAAAGAAAACCAACAATCTTCACACATCCACTTCTAAAATAGGAATGAAAATAAAACAACAAAAGAATTAAAAGGGATAACCATACCCAAATCCCTCTTTAAAATAGATTTCTTCCCAACTCTTCAACTTCCCACAATGAAAAGATCATTCAAAATTAAAACATAATCCCTAAACAAATAAACAAAATCATAAAAAATCAAATTAATAAAGTACCAAAAAATCACTACCTTTATCAAAGATTGGTTATGAACTGAAAATTTAGAATCACAATCACACCTTAAATTTGTTGATGATACAAATTTCATGGGTGTTAATTTTTTTGAGGCAACCAATTTTAGGAAAGCTTTGGAAATTTATTTCACTACTTTAGGGCAAAGGATTAATAATGATAAGTCAAAATGTTTTTTCTTTAATATTACTGTTCTTATTCAATAAAAAATTATGAAATTCTTTATTTCAAGATATGATCTCTTCATTTTGATTATTTGGGAATTCCTTTAATAGATAGAAAACCAAGTAGAGAGAAATGGAAGAGGATTTTGGATAGATTTTGTATGAGAGTTGGGTAAGTGCACCAAGATGTGATACAAAAGGGGTCTTAAGATGCCACTTTTTTTTTTTGAAATCAATAAAGTCTGATATTTGATGAGAAAATGAAGATAGTTATGCTTAAAATTTGACGATGCAACAAGAAAAAGAGTTGTAGTGCTTCAAATCTACTTTTTGAAAAACTATTTTTTTTTGAAAATGGTGAAGAATAAGTGTTTCAAAAATGGGGAGCACACAAATTTGTCTTGTTTAAAAAAAAAAAAATATATAACATAGCATATAGTGTGCTCCCCCTAAAATGTTAACTTTTCTTTAGAATTTTAGAAATATCTTTAGTGAGAAATTAGCTAACACAATGTAGTTTATGCCATAATTTTGGCTAATTTTTTAAGAGTATATGATATATTTTACTAATTTTTGAAGTGGAAACATCCTAAAAAATAGAAATTTGAGTGATGCTCCCCAAAAATTTTGAAAATAACAAAAATCAACTTTTTCAATAATGCGGTATAATGGAGTCTAGTTTCTAATAATGCATTTTTTAAAATTCACAATGAACGAGTAAAAAACTATACCCAAAATACCACATATTGGTTTTTGACAAAATAGACACACTAACAAAATAAATTAAAGATGAAAAACTTAACATTATCAAAATGTGAAAAAAAAAGATTTAGCTAGATAGCTAAGAGAGCTTAATGCCATCATGGTATTTTTATAAATTTTTATTGAAACACTACAAACCTGATGGAGAGCATGGCCAAAAATGTGTGAATTTTTTTACCTTTCAAAAACATATCTTGGCATGAAAATACCAAAGCATTGCAAATCATTTTAGGAGGTTCCAAATGGCACTCACCAAATGAAAATATTATCATGTGGTGAGCTACATTTAGTGCTTTCTGCCAAATGAAAAGATTTTTAGAATGCTAGGAGCCAAAATGAATGAGAGAGAGAGAGAGAGAGAGAGAGAGAGAGAGAGGGAAGGAGAGAGAGAAGATGAAGGGAGGGAGGGAGAGAGAGAGAGGAGTATATAACACCATTCACATTTTGAAATATCCAAATTTGGTGCTTGCTAAATTTAGTTTGGAATGATCAAGCCTTGGGCTTGGTCATCCAAGCCACTTGGTAAGTGAAAATTTGGCATTCATCAAATTCTCATTTTAGGCATAAAAAAGAAAGTGACATCTTTTTTGTGTCACATCTTTTTTCATATACCTAGTCAGTCATTGGACATTTTTGTGGTTGTCTTTTTCTAGACATTTGGGGTCATTAAAATATGTTTTACAAGCTTTTCCTATATGAAAATTATTTGTCCTCTCAACTCCAAAAACCTTTCTTAAGGAATTTGACTCTTTTTCTATAAAATTTCTTTGGGAGGAGAATTCCAAATCCCCTGCACAAAATGGATTTTGTTAGAAAAGATTATACTTTTCTTAACCTAAACTACATGGTGGCTTTCCTTGACTTTAGATAGACTAAGATCAATAGTCAACCTTTGATAGCTAAATTATATTGGTGTTGGTGTAAGTTTATTGAATAATATTGGACTAGAATTCTAAATAGTAAGTATTTAGATGGTGTCCTTACTAAGAATGTTCTAAGATGAATTTATGTGGTAAAATGTTTAACAATTCTATGATACTCTTAAGAGATGAAATTCTATTGTCAAGGTTAGAATGTTTTGGATTGTTAGAAATTTTGTAAAGTTATTTTTGGAATGATTCTTGGGGTATCAATTTTGGATTCTTTCTTCCCATTCCCTTCTTTAGCCTTTGAGTGAATATTTTGGAAGCCGGATGGAGTATTGTGGCTAATTTTAAGATTCCTTTATTTTTATAGAATTCCTCAATTATATCATTGAAAGGAGTCTAGTAGCTTGCTTAGAGGTGGTTCCCCTTGATACTTGAGCTATTCTCTCATCTATTCTTAAGGATTGACCTTGCTTCTCTTTGGAGGAAGATAATTCTCTTGCTTGGGGTTATGATCCCAAAAGTGCTTATTTAATGACTTTTGGATATCAATATTTGGAGAAAAAGGGAGACGCAATTAGATATTTTCCTTGGTGGAGAAAACTTGGATTAAACTTAGTTGACCTAAATGCAACTATTTTTATCTAGCTATTGAGTCAAATCAATGTCATGAAAAAATATGAAAAGAGAGGATTTATAGGTCCTTCAAAATGTTTTATGTGTGGTAACAATGAAGAAAGTGGTGATTTTTTTCAGTGATCCTTCTCATTGGGTGTTTGGAGAGACTAGTGGTAGTAATGGAATTGACTTGCTATTCATGTTTGGTGTAGGGTCACCAGGACCTCATAAGCAAGTCTTTATGTCATTTTTTGGTTTTTGGAATATTAGTGTGTGTTGGTGTTTAATAAATTAATTTGTGGCTATTTAGGATCATGTAATCCTTTTTTGATGTGTTTATTGGTTCGTTGGTTTTAAAATGGGAAAAGTTGCTAAAAGTTGTCATGCAACTTTAGCAAGGTGGAAAAAATCAAGAAAATGGCTACATGCAAGCAAAAAATGGTTAAAAATTGTTGGTATTTATTGTAAATGCATAGATTTATCTTCCAAAGTCGAATAGTGGATTGGAGAATTGATATTGAAGTTTTTGAGTTAATGAAGCAAGCTATTTTTTGAGTTTTTCTAACGTTCCAATCTATTCTTCTTTCTTGTATGACCTGTACAACCCATTTAATGATCTAAAACTAGTTGGCATGTGTGAGAATGTGAATCCTCTTTCTTTTGGTTTTTTTGGCATTGAAGTTCATTGAGTTTTGTGTAAGATATGGCCATTTTGGTAAAGGCTACCCTAATCTAACAAGGTTTTCTAGAATTTACAGTATGAAAACGTGCTATTATGTCCATGTATGGTATAGTATGGGCCTGAAACTATTTCTAAAAGTTGAGGGAATGAGTTTTGTTTCATATGCTTTTGGTTTGAGTAAATTTAATTAAGTTTTGAATGAGTTATGCCATTTTTGGTGAGAGCAAGTTTGTGGCTGGCCAAGGGTTTCCAATAGATGAAATAATTGCATAACTTTTTATTACACTATTGAAATTTTATAAAATTTGGTGAAAAGTTCTATTTTGATCATATTTAAAAACCATTTAAAGGATATTTCATAGTTTTCAAATTTTATGGAGTTACTAATGTTAGTTTACTTGCATTTGTTTGAAAAACAGTAAAAAAACCCAAGTTCAATGAAGGCATGCTAAAATCTATGCATTGTGTGATGAAGGTTGGATGGGAAATCATGGTGGTATATTGTTAGAGGTCTGAAAAATTATAAAACATCATGTTACATGCTTTCCCTTTGTTGTTTTCCTTGGTGGTGTGCCTTAGGCTTGTGAGCAAGTTACCAAAGATGAACAAAGTAACACTTTTGCATCATTTGTATTAAAACCCTGTTTGAATGTGTCAAGTTAGTCTTGTTGTGAGTCCTTCCTCTGCATCAATATTTCATCACACATTGATTTATGGGTGAGTTTAGGACACCTTCATACATTGTATTCTTTACTTGTGGGATATTGGTCCTATTTTTATTCTTTGGGATATATAGTTAGAGAGGAATTGTAGAATTTTTGATGTAGGAGCATTCTGGGCATATGGCAATCCACATCAAAACAAAAATTGTTTTAGTTCAATATGTTGTTTTAGTTTTTTAGTGTAATTTAATTTTGAGTTTGTGGTCTAGGAGACAGGGCGAAATGACATTATTATCATTTTCAATTGATAAAATGTCTCATCTCAATTCTTATTTCGAGTTCGATCATTATTTTCAATTAAAATGCATAATGACTCTTGATTTCCATAGAGAGGGAAGGATGATTGAATAGAGTTATCAAAAGAAGAAAAACATAGCCAAATAAAATAATATACATTCCATATTGGATGTAAGGGTGGTCACACCATGTAGTGTACAACTTAAAATAAAATTTAAATCAAAATCAATGCAAAAATTAAAAAAATGGAGGCTGCTTGGTTTGTGAAGAGTCTGAAAAGAAATTTTAAATGCTTTAGCAAAACATAGGGGAAGGTGAAGAGTCACAACTTGAAAAGGAAAGATTTTTTTTTTGTTTTTGGAGAAAAAAGGATATGCTAGGGAGGGAGTCACACCATTCTAGAGTATGAAGTTTTTTTTTTGCCAAAAGATAATATAAGGTGGTCGCACCAATAGAGGAAAGGTTGGAAATAAAAAAATGAAATAAAAAATGTTGGGGAAGATAGGATAGAGGTCGAGTAGGTAACGAGGCGATGACAATTTGAATGGTGGAAGTGTATATTAAAAGATAATATAGAAGGGTGCACAGTTGAGAAGGAGTTGGAAGATATATTTGAAAGATAAAAAATAACATATGAAAATATATAGGGGAAGCAATAAAAAAGAGTGGCTAAGAAAGAGAGATAAGGAATGCTAAAAAGAGAGAGGAGTGGGGGTCAAGTGGGGTGAAGAATTTTTCAAGGAAATAAAACATTTCAAGAATAAACTTGTAGGAAGAATAAAATATTTAATGTAAGCAAAGGAAAGAGGACATGGGTCACAGATGGGAAAGAGGAAATAATCAAGATTTATAAAGAATATCTAGATTAAACAAGTTTAATAATTTTTTTGAGGAGAGTGCTATAGGTTGCAAATTTGAAGAAGACATAGGATGAATGGAAGTTGAGTTGCAATTGGAAGACTAGATATATTGAATTGGGAATATTGGGAATCAAAATGCATAAAAATATTGAAATGGAGAATTGAAAGAGTGTAAATTTGAAATTAAGAGTTGTGGATGATAAAATGCATCCGCGTATAATTAGTTGAATCTAATCAATAAATAAACCACTTTGACTTGCATTTGCAAATTTCTTGTTATTATTGAAATTTGAATGTGAATGGAAATTTAATGTCTTGGCTATTATGACTGATTGGCATTAAGTGAATTTGCAACTATTATTCTTGTGTAATTTTGAATTGGTTTCAATTGACAAATGGAAATATCAAATTGAGTTTGAATTGGTTGCAAATTTCGCCCATCTAATAAGACACTCGAAATTAGTTCTGCATCAATTTTCCATGGTCACCAATGTCTTCTTGAGAATGTTTGGATGAAGATGATGATTATGCTCAAAGAAACTATTTTTGATAAATGTTCTATAGGGGGGTTTTATCTTATGATTTTCTTCTTTCAAACAATTCAAGGCTTTCAAATCTTCATTTTCAATCTAGATCTAAATATTGGTCCATGAGGAAGGTGAATAAGTGTGGTAAGTGAATCCCTTCCCTTTCTAGCTTTCTCAAAATTAGTGAAAGGAAGAAAATTGTGTGCTCTTTTTCACTGAACTAGGGTTTTGGACCTAAAAGGAGAGAGACAGTTTCCTTACTCTCACTCAAGAAAAAAACCTTGAGATTTCAATACAAATGAGATTGAAATATTGCAAAGGGATGTCCTAGGGGTTGAATGATATCTAATGAGGGCTTCACCACCAAGTGTAAACATGGAAAAGACAATGAAATGCAAAACACAATGTAAAACCCTAATTGAATGCAAACTAACTCTAAATGACCTAGAAAAGTAAAAAAAATGTAACATAAAACTATGAGACTAAAAGTGTGCACCTGAAAGACTAAAGAAGGCAGAATGGAGGTCTGGATCACTAAAAAATATGTTACTAATGTTGACTGGGACTCATTCATCAAGGTGGGTGAATCAGTCCAATTTCCAAGAAAATGCACGAGAATAGGTTTCAACCAAAAGGGTATCCAAATCTGTAAAAAATCTCTGTTAGGCCTGTATAGTGGGACTCATTCACCAATAGTGGCGAATTAGTTCACTTATACTTTTCTGGAAGTTCTGAACTAGATTATGTGCCTCTTGATTTTGTCTACTCTTTTTGGTTGATTTTTGGATCTGAAACTGCAAATTGCCACCTGTAGACCTTCTCCAAGCTTCTCCAAGGTTTGATGACAACTTTAAGAATTTTGATGACTTGACAACTTTTCTCCAACTTTTCTTCTTAGAAAATCTGCAACCTAGCCTTGCAAATCACACACAAGAAGAGGGAAAAATGTTGTAGGGGTTTGCCTTGGCCAAACCCCTTATTGGTAATTAAACCTTGAAATGAAAGAAAATATGAAAGGAGAATGATGAATGAAAAAAAGACATTGTTGAAACTCACCAAACCCTAGCAATAAGGTGCTACAAGTATGTTTGAAATGGTTGCAATGGATGTGGTTCTTGACTCTTGCTTGAATGTGATAGATCTTGCTTGAAACACTTGCTTGGATCATGAACTCTACATCACAAATGTTAGCACAATAACAAACATGAAGAATGCAATCTTTGACATGATGATTGACACTTGAAGAATGCTCTGAATGCTTGATAATATTCCCTTGAAATGCCTTGAATGCTCTTGTGAATGCTTAATGCTCCTGAGAACTCTCTTGAATGCTCTAGGTGTTGAATATGAGTGAAAGAACCTTGTATTTATACTTAATTATGCAAGAATTCTCAAAATTACAACACTACAAGCCATAGATTAGATCTAGGAGAATAAAATCCCACGAAAATTTGGTTTAAATTTAAATTTTAGTCACACGGGACTCATTTTCCCAAGGTGGAGAATGAGTCCCATCACACATAATGTATGGGACCAAAAATGAAAAAATCTTAGAAATGTGTGAAACCTGCATCGGGGCCAAAAAGACCTAGGTGGGACTCATTCACCCAAGGTGTGAATGATTCCCTAGACACTAAATCTGGGCCACACAAGCTAGGAGCACCTAAATTATGATTTGTTACTGATTGGTGTTGGGATTATCCTAAAAAAGATACAATTAAAGCCCAATTAAAGCAAAAGATGCAAAATTGGTGTTGTGGATGCAAAATAGGGCCAATTAAAGCATAAGAAAGCCCAATTATTAATGACATGCCTAGAGGAAGGTGAAAGTGTGTTACAACACTTTACAACACTCCAAATAAGGCAAGATTAATGTTGATTATGATTAAAATTATGCTTAGTTTATTTGATAAAACCCTAGAAAAGTGTGAAAGTGTGTTACAACACTTCACAACACTTTTGCAAGGCACCATTAAATTCCATTAGTTCGAAAGGACCCAAGACTTAATGTGAATGTGTTATCCACATTACAACACTAAATCAAGGCGACATTAAGCCAAAATCTACAAGGAGGACCCAAACGAGTGTGAAAATGTCAAGGGACCCATTTTTTGACACTACATTTAGGCCCCACTTTAGTGAGAGGATGAAATGCTTCAAACTCACACTAAAGTAGAGAAACATAAAATAAGAGGGGTTCCAATGAACCAATTCTAGCAAGATGGGATGACAACAATCAAGAGGGGTGATCAAGCCCCTAAGAACAAGATCCCATGGAAAACCAACATAAGCACAAAGGAACACACATGGAAATGATATAAAGAACAATGACAAGGCCAAGCATACACTGCCAAAGAAAAAAAAAGAGAAAAGATAAAAAAATTGGATCAAGCTCGACTATTTGTCTATCATGATGTGGATCAGATCTAGGCTAATTTTCTAGAAAATGCATAAGTTCACTCTAAGGTGACGAAACTCCTGGCTGTCCATCGGGTGAGAAGTACTAAAAGGTGAGAAACATACACTCATGGCTAGTATGCACTCACACACACACAAGTGGCTATGGGGAAAGCCATGTCTCACATTGTGCTTCCCACTCAACCATACCAAAGTTATACCTCCTGATAACTTTAATAAGGCACCACACAAAAATAATTTTTTCGAGCTTCATGAAACAAGAAAAAATTCATATGCTTGGAGCTCATGAAAAAACATGATGGCACTACAAGCATGCACGCTGTGTTATGCAAGGTGGCCATATAACAACAAATACAACATGCAACATGCAAATAATGTTCAAAGGAGTCTTGCTTAGTTCATGCAAGGTCTTTAATCTCTAAGGAACAGGCCTAATGTCTCCAAGAGAGGACCAATCAAAGAATACAGGACTACAACTTAGTGGATGCAAGTAGTCACATCAAGCCACTAAGAGTAATGCACATGCTAAGAGAGATCACGCCTTTGAAGTAAATTACACCCACCCATCCACAAAGTGACAAACACATCAGATGAAGTAAGAAGGCACTAAGAACTGGAGAAAAGGAAAATACAAAAGAATAATGCCAATTTATGCCCCAAATTTAAAGAAATTGCTAACACCATATTGTGAGAAACTACTTTAAACTAGCAAGTAAATAAAAATGCAAAGAAGGAGAAGACATGAGAGCCAACTTGGAAAGCCCCATGCCAAGTCATATATGTTTCTGAGTAAGGTTATGTCATGCAAGAGAAAAAAAGAAGAGAGGTGTTTCCAAAATGAAAACAAAACACATAAGGGATCTGACAAGGTATGTTCCTTTTGCTACAATATTTCTTTGAGAGTTTGGAACTGTTATCATCCCCCAAATACATAAAAATCGAAGAATGACACAAAGAGAGTGAAAATGAAAGAAAAATAAAGTCCATTTTGGGTCAACATGGAAGAGACTTTGTAGTCTCAACACTTTACATCGTCCACAAAAGGAAAACACAAGTGAAAAGAAACGAAAAGGAAAAAAGAAAAGCTTTGGGTCAACATGGAAGAGACATGAATGTATCAATGTCTTGCATCATCCCCAAAAGGAAAACACAAAGAAAATGAAAAAGAGAGATAAAGAAAAAGGCAAAGGAAAAAGGAAAGACTTTTGGGTTAACATGGAAGAGATATGAATGCCTCAACGCCTTGCGTCGTCCCCAAAAGGAAAAAAACAAGACAAAAAGAGAAAATGAAAAGGAAATAGAAAAAGAAAGCCTTTTGGGTCAACATGGAAGAGACATGAATGTCTCAATGCCTTGCATCATCCCCAAAAGGAAAACACAAGAAAAATGAAAAAAGAGAGATAAAGAAAAAGGAAAAGGAAAAAGGAACTTTCCTTTTGGGTTAACATGGAAGAGATATGAATGTCTTGATTCCTTGCGTCATCCCCAAAAGGAAAACACAAGACAAATGAAAAAGAGATAAAGAAAAAGGAAAATGAAAAAGGAAATCCTTTTGGGTGAACATGGAAGAGACATGAATGTCTCGATGCATTGCGTCATCCCCAAAATGAAAACACAAGATACAAAGTGAAAGAGATGCATGACATAGAGAAGAATGAAGGTACAAATAGAGGAATGCCACAAAGAGAGAGAGAACATCAAACATAACGTCATGGGGGATCACATTACGCACATGCCATCACGCACAAAAGAAAATGAAAAAGAAATAATGCAAAAGACTAGTAAGGAAAATGCGAGTCAACCTATGAGTAGGTCATCCGCCTCCCAATCTCAGTCTGTATAACCAGAAGGTGGATAATGAACCTAAGGGACAATGAAAAAATGCATTACTAGGACAAGGCTATCAACTTCTTTCCCCCACTGAGTGTGAGACAAGAATGAGATGAGGTAGGTGATGGGAAAGGTCATGTAATAGTGAGAAGAGAATGTTCTACAACTATAACATGACAATGGGTGAAACAATATTAAGCTAGGAAATCACACGATGGAAATCATTGCCATCAAAGTGAAAGTTTTTCAATACTAATTGGAATGCACGACATTCATCACTACTATGTTTTAGAATTCAATGATATACACAATGTGGGACTTTTGTATCTTTAGGATATAGAACTAATATATTCATAGGTGGTAATGTTATTAGTTCTTTTTTGAGAAGTATTTTTAATTTCCTTTCACTTTCAGGTGGTGGACGAAGGGGTTGTAATTTTTGTAATTTGTAAGGCCTCTTGCACTTGCTAGATTCACCAACTTCTCTAGATGGAATTAGGGCAAGAGATCCTTAGATGATCTTATCTTTATCCTTGTTATTGTTATGATCTATTGGTTGTTCTCTAGGAAGAAGGATATTTAGGTCGGGAGGGGAATCCAAGATCACCGTGCAATCACCATGAAGCCTTAGATATTCTCGAGGGGGTTTTCCATTATGAGAGGGATCTTGATATCCTAATCCCTTTGTGTTTTCATTAGTTGGTATTTTATCTAGGAGTTGATGAATTTCATGTTCACTTGTTGTATCATATCCTTGTTTACTCAAGATTGTGAATCCTTTTCCATATGTTTCTTCAAGATTGATGGGAGTGTTGGTTGCTTTATTCTCATAAAATGGTTAAGTGTTTGCTTGTTTACAGGAACTAGATTCAACTATTGTAGGGATCTTAGGTTCAACTTTTGTTTCAGGATGTAAGTAACCAAACATCTCATGAGGTGGTATTGTAGGAAGATTCTATTGTTGTTTCATATATGGATAGAAGGATGCATTAGCTTCAAGGTTGTTAAGACAATCATTTAGGAACATTTTCATGTTGTCATCATCTTCTCCAATGATGTCAACATCACAAGGACATGCATTAGGAGTTGAGTGAGCATGAGTAAGGCCAATGTCATTAGGGTCATTTCCAAAAGCACAACTTGACACATCCATTAAGGACTTTATTGACATCCAAAGCTTGTTAAAGCACATATCCATGATGCAAATCTTAGATTGTAACTATGCAACAATGAAATTTTGATTTTAAGCAATGCACAAGGTGAATGAATTTAAGTTAAATGTAATGAAATAGAAATTCTACAGACAGAGAGATAATGTGAAGCATTTTTTCCTTAATCATTTTGATTTTTGGCTTGTATAATGTTTTCAGTTTTAGGTGTGCCCGTGCTCAAGTAGAGTTATCAGAAACACGTGTAATGTGCCACATGGTGGCTGCAAAAATTTCATCTTTCGTCTCCCTTTCGGGAGAGAGTTCAGAACATGTGTTGGCTCGTCGAGGATTTTCTAGGGAGCTATATTCATGAGCTTGAAAGTGTCCGCCTTTTTGACACATCACCTCTTCATTGCGGACGGATTGCGTCTCCTATGGAGTGATATCTTTTGGGGAGTTTGTTGGAGCTGGTTGGCCTTTTTCTTTTCTTGGTTTTTGGGATGGAAGCTTTGAGTTGGTGCCTTTGGGTGATGTGATCGGTCAACTGGACCTTTTTGATAGGCTGTTGTTTTTAGGATTTGATCATTTACGGGGCTTTATCTTTGCTAAATATCTAAAAAAAATCAATACGACAATTGAGAATTGATTAGCAAAGATCATTGTGACCTAACCAAATATTTGCGATTGGATCGTGTGCCATTAACTATCAAACATAGGCCTGACAGTATTGAATTTTGTGCTGAGGTGGTGTTTTCTTTTTCTAAAACTATATAAGGAAGGCGATGACACAATGAGGGGTTGGAATTTCAAGTTTTAGTTTCCTTGGCTAAGGAAAGTTTCTTTAGTTTTCTTAGGAAATAGAAATATTTTCAGAAGCACAATTGCAAAGCTACTTATCCTTGGCATGTTCTATCTTTTAAGGCTTAAACTATTGTCAGATTGACATCTGACCTTTGTTTTAAAGTTCATTTGATATTTAAAGCACAAACTATTGAGGAGAAATTATTGAGACTGTGCATGTATGGCATTTTTCAAGCTTTCTTTCTTTATATTATCATTTTGAATGAAACACTATGTCTTGCAAGCTGAATCTGAATAGTTTAAGTAGCTGATTTCCATGCTGTATGCTTGTATGGTAGGATAGTGACTTGTGAAAATTGGATTATGTCATTGGACTTCTCTGTTTTTCTAAAAGGTTGTTGTTTTACTATATTATGCTGTATTAAGAGAAAGAGCTTATGCAATTTTTGAATATTTTTCTATTACCCTAAGAAATCTTTATGTTTAATTGAACCTTAATGAACACTGCCTGTGGGAAGATTTGAAAGTCTGCACTATGCTTGTTGTTAGCCTTTGCTGTTCATTCTCTTTCCAACAATGAAGGGTTGTGGCATTAGATGTGTTTAATTATATCAATCATAGGAATGGTTTGGTTTGAAATGTTGTAAAAGTGTTGGTCTATCACCCTTTTTATGTATTATATTTACATTTATTTCTACCCTTTACTCCAAACCCCCAAAGAAGAGATGACTTCTATAAAAATACCGAAGGTATTCAGTGAGGCACAAATTAGTCCCCCACTCACTAGATTTCCCATAAGATTGTCAGAGAGGTGCAAGCTTTGATGATCAATAGATAACAACAACAAACAAGAACTCGTAAAATGAGGTTTAAATGACAAAAAATGCAGTGAAAAATATGCAGAGGGACTGATTCGCCCATGGTGGCGAATGAGTCCAAGTACTATTTTTTTGAAAATTTTCAAAATTTTTGAATTGAATTTTATGCTCTTTCATTTGCCTGCCGGTAATGAGTCCCATCGCCACAATGTATGTAATCTCAAAAAATGAAAAATTTTAGGAAATGTGTGAAACTTGCATCGAGGCCAAAAAGACCTAGGTGGGACTCATTTACCCAAGGTGGAAAATGAGTCCTAGACACTAAATCTGGGCCACACAAGCTAGTAGCACCTGAATTATGATTGGTTACTGATTGGTGTCGAGATTATTTTTGAAAAGATGCAATAAATGAGGCTTTTGGATGCAAAATAGGGCCAATTAAAGCATAAGAAAGCCCAATTATTAATGAAAAGCCTAGAGTAATGTGAAAGTGTGTTACAACACTTTACAACACTCCAAATAAGGCAAGATTAATGCTGATTATGATTAGAATTATGCCTAGTTTATTTGATAAAACCCTGGAAAAGTGTGAAAGTGTGTTACAACACTTCACAAAACTTTTGCAAGGCACCATTAAATTCCATTAGTTCACAAGGACCCAAGCCCTAATGTGAATGTGTTATCCACATTACAACACTAAATCAAGACAACATTAAGCCAAAATCCACAAGGAGGACCCAAACGAGTGTGAAAATGTTAAGGGACCCATTTTTTGACACTACAATTAGTATTGATGGTTCATCTCACACTAACTTAGGTGTTGTTGGAATTGGAGGATTTGTCTATGCAACCAATGGTACTATCTATTTTATTTTCTCTTATGTGATGGGCATTGCTTCTAACAATTAGATGGAAGCACAAGTTCTTGTGGATCTTAAGAAAAATTGTGAGTTGGGTTGGAGGAAGATTATTTGTGAATTTAATTATTTGCTATTGGTTTCTCTTTTGAATAATAATGGCTCTCATATCCTCTTGGGCTATTGTATCATGAATGGACCAAATTCTCCATCTCTCTTTGAATTTTAAGGCTATTTCCTTTGCTCATATTCCTATGGCGTGCAATGCTACTATGGATCACCTTGTTAAGTTGGCATCTAAGGATTTAAATCATCGATGAAATATTTATGAGCTAGGGATATTGTCTTTTTGTAAATCTTCTAAGCTTTTCCTTATTTATAATAACCTGAATACATAGAAATAAAGCCTTATACTCTATCAATAATTATGATGAGATAAGTTAGTATGTTTTCTATAGGGTTTAGGATAGGGGTAAACCTTTTCGGGTTTTCTTTAAATTACTTGCTTTAGAAATGGCTATTGCTATTTGAAAATCTCAAAAGAGTAGAATGTAATTAGTTATTTGTTTCTTTAATATATGTTTTCATCATTTTCTCAAAAAAAAAAAAATCACATTTTCTAAGATATATTCATGTTGAGATCACTTGATTCAAATTTTCAAACATGATATAATTTATTTCTAATAAATTTCAATCGAAATATAATTTAAACTATAATACATGATTTTTATTTTTATTATGTAATAAAAATTATTTATACTAATTTCGATTTTAGAAGCAATATATTTTACAAACTACATACAATTTATTTCATTTTCCATATAATTAAAAATTAATTATCTCTAACAAAATTTCAGAGTAATAAAATCATCAACATACCCAATACATTCAAAGTGATCATGTTTCTTGTATTGTCTATGCAGCCATCAAGCTGCACATTTGACGGTATTTAATAATTGTGATATTGCTATCAGGATTCAACCATGTAGTTTTACAATCAAACTCATTGACTTATGTTTCATGAGTAGTGGTTCACAAGAACCCATCTCTCATGATAATGAATGGTTCACTTAGCACCCATTGCATTTAGGTGATGCTCGCAGAGGTGAAGCATTAGACCTTCATGGAAGGTCACCCATCCTAGTACTACTCCAGCTCAAGCGTACTTAACCACAAAATTTTCTCCGAGATATTTAATAATTTATTGAAAATCAGAATATAATACATTTTTATTTTCAATTAATAAATAAATACAGTCAAATCTGCAGTCTCGTAACTGGGTAGATGTTGCCCATGTTTCTAGACACTCAACTAACGGTCTCGATTCATTCAAACACTTTGGAACGTTCCTACGACATTGCAGAGAAGTTTCCTTTGTGTTGGATAGGTTTCAGGTAGACTACCATTAATCTCTGTACAAAAAATACTTATTCCACGAACTTACTGCATCTGGTGACCTTTAACTGTACACCATTAATGTGCAAGCCGACATGCTTTCCCAATGCAAATGAACAGTTAACGCGTACGTAGGCGTGTCCCCGGGGAAATGAGGATGACTTGAAAAAGCTTCGAAATTTCCAAATGTGTCCCGTCTTTGCTATCTATTGACTTGACACTGATAACCCTGGTGTTCAATGCTTACCTTACTCTCCTATATATTTACATGACCTTATCTCGTACCTTTAATAAACTGTTCTGTTTGCGAAGAAATATCTCCCATAAGTGAAGATGTCGCTGGAAGCTTTGGCAATGATGGGAGCTGATTACAGAAATGTTAAAACCCAATCAATTGAAGAAGATTGGAATGGAAGTCTTCTGCTCGTTGAGAAGTCAAGAAACCAGAAACTTCTAAAGAATGATTATAAGGATTTTAATATTCATGCTGATAACTCAATAAAGATGAAGAAATGTCTGAGAGAATGGGCTAAAGCAGTTGCCAAATTGATTGTCTCTTGTAAAATTCCACAAGAGTGAACAGAGAAGCTTTATCCTCATAAAGTCTCCACCCATTAACGACTGCAAAAATAACACACTTTTATTTGATCATAGGTCTTTGTTGGGAGACGTGTATACGTTTTTTAGCTCAATTTTTATCTGCCTCTGTTAATTTTCCAATCAAATTCTAAAATATCATATTTCGGAAGGAAAGTTATATGAACATAAATATATTTCTGGGTTGTGACTAAATATGGCTGTTTTAAATATTGTTGGTTTACTTCAGCTCTATCAATGATGATAGAGGTAAATTTTTTATTATTAAAAATAGAATAACAATAATTGGTATTAACATAAAAGTGTTAGTGAATGGTTAAGATGTACATTTATTTAGTTTTGTATGTAAAGCATTTTGTAATATAATTTTTTGTTTGGTTAATAAAATTATAAATGTACATGTTTATCAATTGTTCAATAGTTCATTTAGATGCTAATTCTGATTTTTGAAATTTATGTGCTATAGTTTAAGGTATTTTCAACAATTTTATGAAAATAGTTGAAAATTAAATGTACTATAATTTATCAATATCGATTATTTTTAAAGGTATCTAACATTGACACAAAAAGTATTAACTATAAGGACAATTTCATAATTTTCTTTTAAGACATGTATATGTTATTTAGTACTATAGTTTTTCAAAATAATGAATACAAATTATTGTAATCGTGGAATTTGCATACCCATGCTAATTCCCATTCAATTTTGCACCCATTTTTATGGCATGACATGATATAATTATATTTTTATAAATGATGCACTCTCTTGCAATGTTGGGTTCATTCCCCAAATCCTTTCCCACCCCTACTTACACATACTTCCACACCTCTTATCTTATCTATCCACATATACACTTAATCTTATGCACTCACCATTTATTACACTTATTATAAGACTCATAGGTATATGTATCTTATCATGTTGTTTGATATTGATTTTGATAGTACTAATGGTATACTTTATCAATAATATTTTGTATTGACATTGAGACATTTGATGGTATGTTTTGGATAAATCTATTATGAATTCATGTTCTAACCTATAGTTGTATTTGAACAACTTCATTGTTTTTTATATATGCATATATTGATTAGTGATTATATTATCTAGTTCAACATTATGATCATTATGATTATTATGTTCACATCTATTACATCTAGATCATCTTAGCTTTAGATGTTTTCAATTAGATATAGTTAATTGGATTTTTTAAATTATATCACATTGATTTTTTATGATATGCTTCAAATATTATTATGTTGTATAGATATGGTTGATATTTTAATTGAGTTTATAGGCACAAGTTTCCCCAATAGTGGTTGGTTGGAGATAGTCAACATGCATAAAATTGTCATACATAACTCTTTATCTCACTTTATTCATGTTATGGGATGAACCATTCGAAACCTTGAAGCAAATTGATTGATTCTAGATTATTTTGCAATGAATAAGCTTGTAAAATCTATGGTTAACTTGCACAAGGTTATTT